>JAWPHD010026851.1:0-11031 GCA_037043455.1 Cyrtodaria siliqua | reverse complement strand
TATTCAGTTCTTACACATATATATTCCATTCTTACGCATATATATTCCGTCCTTACACATATATATTCAGTTCTTACACATATATATATTTCGTACTTACGCATATATATTCCGATCTTACGCATATATATTCCGTTCTTACGCATATATATTCCGTTCTTACGCATATATATTCCATTCTTACGCTTAATTCAGTTCTTACACATATATATTCAGTTCTGACGCATATATATTCCGTTCTTACGCATATATATTCCGTTCTTACGCATATATATTCCGTTCTTACGCATATATATTCCATTCTTACGCATATATATTCAGTTCTTACACATACAAATTCAGTACTTACACATATATATTCAGTTCTTACACATATATATTCAGTTCTTACACATATATATTCAGTTCTTACGCATATATTCAGTTCTTACACATATATATTCAGTTTTAACACATATATATTCAGTTCTTACACATATATATTCAGTTCTTACAGATATATATTCCGTTCTTACACATATATATTTAGTTCTTACACATATATATTCCATTCTTACGCATATATATTCCGTCCTTACACATATATATTCAGTTCTTACACATATATATTCCGTTCTTACGCATATATATTCCGTTCTTACGCATATATATTCCGTTCTTACGCATATATATTCCGTTCTTACGCATATATATTCAGTTCTTACACATATATATTCAGTTCTTACACATATATATTCAGTTCTAAAACATATATATTTAGTTCTTACACATATATATTCAGTTCTAAAACATATATATTCAGTTCTTACACATATATATTCAGTTCTTACAGATATATATTCCGTTCTTACACATATATATTCAGTTCTTACACATATATATTCAATTCTTACGCATATATATTCCGTTCTTACACATATATATTCAGTTCTTACACATATATATTCCATTATTACGCATATATATTCCGTCCTTACACATATATATTCAGTTCTTACACATATATATTCAGTTCTAACACATATATATTCAGTTCTTACACATATATATTCAGTTCTTACAGATATATATTCCGTTCTTACACATATATATTCAGTTCTTACACATATATATTCCATTCTTACGCATACATATTCCGTCCTTACACATATATATTCAGTTCTTACACACATATATTCCGTTCTTACGCATATATATTCCGTTCTTACGCATATATATTCCGTTCTTACGCATATATATTCCATTCTTACGCATATATTCAGTTCTTACACATATATATTCAGTTCTTACGCATATATATTCCGTTCTTACGCATATATATTCCGATCTTACGCATATATATTCCGTTCTTACGCATATATATTCCATTCTTATGCATATATATTCAGTTCTTACGCATATATATTCAGTTCGTACACATATATATTCCGTTCTTACGCATATATATTCCGTTCTTACGCATATATATTCCATTCTTACGCATATATATTCCGTTCTTACGCATATATATTCCGATCTTACGCATATATATTCCGTTCTTACGCATATATATTCCGTTCTTACGCATATATTTCCATTCTTATGCATATATATTCCGTTCTTACGCATATATATTCAGTTCGTACACATATATATTCCGTTCTTACGCATATATATTCCGTTCTTACGCATATATATTCCATTCTTACGCATATATATTCAGTTCTTACACATATATATTCAGTTCTTACACATATATATTCAGTTCTAACACATATATATTCAGTTCTTTAACATATATATTCAGTTCTTACATATCTATATTCCGTTCTTACACATATATATTCAGTTCTTAGGCATATATATTCCATTCTTACGCATATATATTCAGTTCTTACACATATATATTCATTTCTAATACATATATATTCCGTTCTTACGCATATATATTCCGTTCTTACGCATATATATTCCGTTCTTACGCATATATATTCCGTTCTTACGCATATATATTCCGTTCTTACGCATATATATTTAGTTCTTACGCATATATATTCCGTTCCTACTCATATATATTCAGTTCTTACACATATATATTCAGTTCTTACACATATATATTCAGTTCTTACACATATATATTCAGTTCTTACACATATATATTCAATTCTTACTCATATATATTCAGTTCATACACATATATATTCAGTTCTTACACATATATATTCCGTTCTTACACATATATATTCAGTTCTTACACATATATATTCCGTTCTTACGCATATATATTCCGTTCTTACACATATATATTCCGTTCTTACGCATATATATTTAGTGCTTACGCATATATATTCCGTTCGTACGCATATATATTCCATTCTTACATATATATTCAGTTCTTACACATATATATTCAATTCTTACACATATATATTCAGTTCTAACACATATATATTTAGTTCTTACACATATATATTCAGTTCTTACATATCTATATTCCGTTCTTACACATATATATTCAGTTCTTACACATATATATTCCATTCTTACGCATATATATTCCGTCCTTACACATATATATTCAGTTCTTACACATATATATTCCGTTCTTACGCATATATATTTAGTTCTTACGCATATATATTCCGTTCTTACTCATATATATTCAGTTCTTACACATATATATTCAGTTCTTACACATATATATTCAGTTCTTACACATATATATTCAGTTCTTACACATATATATTCAGTTCTTACTCATATATATTTAGTTCATACACATATATATTCAGTTCTTACACATATATATTCCGTACTTACACATATATATTCAGTTCTTACACATATATATTCCGTTCTTACGCATATATATTCCGTTCTTACGCATATATATTCCGTTCTTACGCATATATATTTAGTTCTTACGCATATATATTCCATTCTTACGCATATATATTCCATTCTTACGCATATATATTCAGTTCTTACACATATAAATTCCGTTCTTACGCATATATATTCCGTTCTTACGCATATATATTCCGTTCTTACGCATATATATTCCGTTCTTACGCATATATATTCCGTTCTTACGCATATATATTCAGTTCTTAGGCATATATTTCCGTTCTTACGCATATATATTCAGTTCTTACACATATATATTTATTTCTTACACATATATATTCCATTCTTACGCATATATATTCCGTTCTTACACATATATATTCAGTTCTAATACATATATACTCCGTTCTTACGCATATATATTCCGTTCTTACGCATATATATTCCGTTCTTACGCATATATATTCCGTTCTTACTCATATATATTTAGTTCTTACGCATATATATTCCGTTCTTACTCATATATATTCAGTTCTTACACATATATATTCAGTTCTTACACATATATATTCAGTTCTTACACATATATATTCAGTTCTTACACATATATATTCAATTCTTACTCATATATATTCAGTTCATACACATATATATTCAGTTCTTACACATATATATTCCGTTCTTACACATATATATTCAGTTCTTACACATATATATTCCGTTCTTACGCATATATATTTAGTGCTTACGCATATATATTCCGTTTGTACGCATATATATTCCATTCTTACATATATATTCAGTTCTTACACATATATATTCAATTCTTACACATATATATTCAGTTCTAACAGATATATATTTAGTTCTTACACATATATATTCAGTTCTTACATATCTATATTCCGTTCTTACACATATATATTCAGTTCTTACACATATATATTCCATTCTTACGCATATATATTCCGTCCTTACACATATATATTCAGTTCTTACACATATATATTCCGTTCTTACGCATATATATTCCGATCTTACGCATATATATTCTGTTCTTACGCATATATATTCCGTTCTTACGCATATATATTCCATTCTTACGCATATATTCAGTTCTTACACATATATATTCAGTTCCTATGCATATATATTCCGTTCTTACGCATATATATTCCGATCTTACGCATATATATTCCGTTCTTACGCATATAAATTCCGTTCTTACGCATATATATTCCATTCTTATGCATATATATTCAGTTCTTACGCATATATATTCAGTTCGTACACATATATATTCCGTTCTTACGCATATATATTCCGTTCTTACGCATATATATTCCATTCTTACGCATATATATTCAGTTCTTACACATATATATTCAGTTCTTACACATATATATTCAGTTCTAACAAATATATATTCAGTTCTTTAACATATATATTCAGTTCTTACATATCTATATTCCGTTCTTACACATATATATTCAGTTCTTAGGCATATATAATCCGTTCTTACGCATATATATTCAGTTCTTACACATATATATTTATTTCTTACACATATATATTCCATTCTTACGCATATATATTCCGTTCTTACACATATATTCAGTTCTAATACATATATATTCCGTTCTTACGCATATATTCAGTTCTTACACATATATATTCAGTTCTTACGCATATATATTCCGTTCTTACGCATATATATTCCGATCTTACGCATATATATTCCGTTCTTACGCATATATATTCCGTTCTTACGCATATATATTCCATTCTTATGCATATATATTCAGTTCTTACGCATATATATTCAGTTCGTACACATATATATTCCGTTCTTACGCATATATATTCCGTTCTTACGCATATATATTCCATTCTTACGCATATATATTCCGTTCTAACGCATATATATTCGGATCTTACGCATATATATTCCGTTCTTACGCATATATATTCCGTTCTTACGCATATATATTCCATTCTTATGCATATATATTCCGTTCTTACGCGTATATATTCAGTTCGTACACATATATATTCCGTTCTTACGCATATATATTCCGTTCTTACGCATATATATTCCATTCTTACGCATATATATTCAGTTCTTACACATATATATTCAGTTCTTACACATATATATTCAGTTCTAACACATATATATTCAGTTCTTTAACATATATATTCAGTTCTTACATATCTATATTCCGTTCTTACACATATATATTCAGTTCTTAGGCATATATATTCCGTTCTTACGCATATATATTCAGTTCTTACACATATATATTCATTTCTAATACATATATATTCCGTTCTTACGCATATATATTCCGTTCTTACGCATATATATTCCGTTCTTACGCATATATATTCAGTTCGTACACATTTATATTCAGTTCTTACACATATATATTCCGTTCTTACGCATATATATTCAGTTCTTACACATATATATTCCGTTCTTACGCATATATATTCAGTTCTTACACATATATATTCAGTTCTTACACATATATATTCAGTACTTACACATATATATTCCGTTCTTACGCATATATATTCCGTTCTTACGCATATATATTCCGTTCTTACGCATATATATTCCGTTCTTACGCATATATATTCCATTCTTACGCATATATTCAGTTCTTACACATATATATTCAGTTCTTACGCATATATATTCCGTTCTTACGCATATATATTCCGATCTTACGCATATATATTCCGATCTTACGCATATATATTCCATTCTTACGCATATATATTCAGTTCTTACGCATATATATTCAGTTCGTACACATATATATTCATTTCTTACACATATATATTCCGTTCTTACGCATATATATTCAGTTCTTACACATATATATTCCGTTCTTACGCATTTATATTCAGTTCTTACACATGTATATTCAGTTCTTACACATATATATTCAGTACTTATACATATATATTCAGATCTTACACATATATATTCAGTTCTTACACATATATATTCAGTTCTTACGCATATATATTCAGTTCTTACGCATATATTCAGTTCTTACGCATATATATTCAGTTTTTACGCATATATATTCCGATCTTACGCATATATATTCCGATCTTACAAATATATATTCAGTTCTTACACATATATATTCAGTTCTTACACCTATATATTCAGTTCTTACGCATATATATTCCGTTCTTACGCATATATATTCCATTCTTACGCATATATATTCCGTTCTTACGCATATATATTCCGATCTTACGCATATATATTCCGTTCTTACGCATATATATTCCGTTCTTACGCATATATATTCCATTCTTATGCATATATATTCCGTTCTTACTCATATATATTCCGTTCTTAGGCATATATATTCCGTTCTTACGCATATATATTTAGTTCTTACACATATATATTCCGTTCTTACGCATATATATTCCGTTCTTACACATATATATTCCGTTCTTACACATATATATTCAGTTCTAATACATATATACTCCGTTCTTACGCATATATATTCCGTTCTTACGCATATATATTCCGTTCTTACGCATATATATTCCGTTCTTACTCATATATATTTAGTTCTTACGCATATATATTCCGTTCTTACACATATATATTCAGTTCTTACACATATATATTCAGTTCTTACACATATATATTCAGTTCTTACACATATATATTCAGTTCTTACACATATATATTCAATTCTTACTCATATATATTCAGTTCATACACATATATATTCAGTTCTTACACATATATATTCCGTTCTTACACATATATATTCAGTTCTTACACATATATATTCCGTTCTTACGCATATATATTCCGTTCTTACACATATATATTCCGTTCTTACGCATATATATTTAGTGCTTACGCATATATATTCCGTTTGTACGCATATATATTCCATTCTTACATATATATTCAGTTCTTACACATATATATTCAATTCTTACACATATATATTCAGTTCTAACAGATATATATTTAGTTCTTACACATATATATTCAGTTCTTACATATCTATATTCCGTTCTTACACATATATATTCAGTTCTTACACATATATATTCCATTCTTACGCATATATATTCCGTCCTTACACATATATATTCAGTTCTTACACATATATATTCCGTTCTTACGCATATATATTCCGATCTTACGCATATATATTCTGTTCTTACGCATATATATTCCGTTCTTACGCATATATATTCCATTCTTACGCATATATTCAGTTCTTACACATATATATTCAGTTCCTATGCATATATATTCCGTTCTTACGCATATATATTCCGATCTTACGCATATATATTCCGTTCTTACGCATATATATTCCGTTCTTACGCATATATATTCCATTCTTATGCATATATATTCAGTTCTTACGCATATATATTCAGTTCGTACACATATATATTCCGTTCTTACGCATATATATTCCGTTCTTACGCATATATATTCCATTCTTACGCATATATATTCAGTTCTTACACATATATATTCAGTTCTTACACATATATATTCAGTTGTAACAAATATATATTCAGTTCTTTAACATATATATTCAGTTCTTACATATCTATATTCCGTTCTTACACATATATATTCAGTTCTTAGGCATATATAATCCGTTCTTACGCATATATATTCAGTTCTTACACATATATATTTATTTCTTACACATATAAATTCCATTCTTACGCATATATATTCCGTTCTTACACATATATTCAGTTCTAATACATATATATTCCGTTCTTACGCATATATTCAGTTCTTACACATATATATTCAGTTCTTACGCATATATATTCCGTTCTTACGCATATATATTCCGATCTTACGCATATATATTCCGTTCTTACGCATATATATTCCGTTCTTACGCATATATATTCCATTCTTATGCATATATATTCAGTTCTTACGCATATATATTCAGTTCGTACACATATATATTCCGTTCTTACGCATATTTATTCCGTTCTTACGCATATATATTCCATTCTTACGCATATATATTCCGTTCTTACGCATATATATTCGGATCTTACGCATATATATTCCGTTCTTACGCATATATATTCCGTTCTTACGCATATATATTCCATTCTTATGCATATATATTCCGTTCTTACGCATATATATTCAGTTCGTACACATATATATTCCGTTCTTACGCATA
This sequence comes from Cyrtodaria siliqua, assembly GCA_037043455.1. Taxonomy (NCBI): domain Eukaryota; kingdom Metazoa; phylum Mollusca; class Bivalvia; order Adapedonta; family Hiatellidae; genus Cyrtodaria; species Cyrtodaria siliqua. The sequence continues at coordinate 2,977 of JAWPHD010026851.1, read as the reverse complement.
TATATTCCGTTCTTACGCATATATATTCCATTCTTACGCATATATATTCAGTTCTTACACATATATATTCAGTTCTTACACATATATATTCAGTTCTAACACATATATATTCAGTTCTTTAACATATATATTCAGTTCTTACATATCTATATTCCGTTCTTACACATATATATTCAGTTCTTAGGCATATATATTCCGTTCTTACGCATATATATTCAGTTCTTACACATATATATTCATTTCTAATACATATATATTCCGTTCTTACGCATATATATTCCGTTCTTACGCATATATATTCCGTTCTTACGCATATATATTCAGTTCGTACACATTTATATTCAGTTCTTACACATATATATTCCGTTCTTACGCATATATATTCAGTTCTTACACATATATATTCCGTTCTTACGCATATATATTCAGTTCTTACACATATATATTCAGTTCTTACACATATATATTCAGTACTTACACATATATATTCCGTTCTTACGCATATATATTCCGTTCTTACGCATATATATTCCGTTCTTACGCATATATATTCCGTTCTTACGCATATATATTCCATTCTTACGCATATATTCAGTTCTTACACATATATATTCAGTTCTTACGCATATATATTCCGTTCTTACGCATATATATTCCGATCTTACGCATATATATTCCGATCTTACGCATATATATTCCATTCTTACGCATATATATTCAGTTCTTACGCATATATATTCAGTTCGTACACATATATATTCATTTCTTACACATATATATTCCGTTCTTACGCATATATATTCAGTTCTTACACATATATATTCCGTTCTTACGCATTTATATTCAGTTCTTACACATGTATATTCAGTTCTTACACATATATATTCAGTACTTATACATATATATTCAGATCTTACACATATATATTCAGTTCTTACACATATATATTCAGTTCTTACGCATATATATTCAGTTCTTACGCATATATTCAGTTCTTACGCATATATATTCAGTTTTTACGCATATATATTCCGATCTTACGCATATATATTCCGATCTTACAAATATATATTCAGTTCTTACACATATATATTCAGTTCTTACACCTATATATTCAGTTCTTACGCATATATATTCCGTTCTTACGCATATATATTCCATTCTTACGCATATATATTCCGTTCTTACGCATATATATTCCGATCTTACGCATATATATTCCGTTCTTACGCATATATATTCCGTTCTTACGCATATATATTCCATTCTTATGCATATATATTCCGTTCTTACTCATATATATTCCGTTCTTACGCATATATATTCCGTTCTTACGCATATATATTTAGTTCTAACACATATATATTCCGTTCTTACGCATATATATTCCGTTCTTACACATATATATTCCGTTCTTACGCATATATATTTAGTGCTTACGCATATATATTCCGTTCGTACGCATATATATTCCATTCTTACATATATATTCAGTTCTTACACATATATATTCAATTCTTACACATATATATTCAGTTCTAACACATATATATTTAGTTCTTACACATATATATTCAGTTCTTACATATCTATATTCCGTTCTTTCACATATATATTCAGTTCTTACACATATATATTCCATTCTTACGCATATATATTCCGTCCTTACACATATTTATTCAGTTCTTACACATATATATTCCGTTCTTACGCATATATATTCCGATCTTACGCATATATATTCCGTTCTTACGCATATATATTCCGTTCTTACGCATATATATTCCATTCTTACGCATATATTCAGTTCTTACACATATATATTCAGTTCTTACGCATATATATTCCGTTCTTACGCATATATATTCCGATCTTACGCATATATATTCCGTTCTTACGCCTATATATTCCGTTCTTACGCATATATATTCCATTCTTATGCATATATATTCAGTTCTTACGCATATATATTCAGTTCGTACACATATATATTCCGTTCTTACGCATATATCGACCCCTTAGAGCATCAAGGTGCTATCTGCACTTTTTGTCGATTTTGACTTTTTGTAATAAATCAATTGGAAATAGTCATATCTTGTTTGAAAAAAATAATTGGCATTATATTCCATCAATTAGCATATGTAATAATAAATTCATCAAAGTCATATCTGCATAAGTTACACAAACTCCATGCATAAAGGTGTTATTTGCATTGTTCGCATGCATCAAGGTTCTATTTGCCAAATAGCACCTTGATGCATCTGATAAATATGCGTATTTCTGAAAAATACTTAAATGTAGTTTAGTTCAAATAGCTCCACCTATTTGTAAGATTTCAGTTTACACATTAATTGAGGCCGGGGAATGTGCTTTAACATATTAATACTAAACATATATTAAAAACTGATTAAATGTGGCATTTTACAAAGTATGGCGATTAGAAAAAAAGTCATATATATCTTGATTGACAATCATCACAAGTCTAATAATTGGGTGCAAACATGGCTATAACTCTCTCTCAGTGGTTTATGCAAATGTGGGCTTATAGAAACTGAGTCAGAAATGGACAGCTGCAATTCAATGGTAATATTATATCATCATTATTACTAGATTACTAAAAAAAATACATTTTTTTTATAATACATAATATTCAAGGTAATATTTTAAAACATATTGTGTAATAGGTTGATCTTTGTATTGTTTTAAAAGTAACACATTTAAAATAATTTACATTCTATAGATATTATAGTGAATACTATTATTTAAGTTGGTTAAGATCTTTTTGTAAAATATTGCATGCAGGTTTAAGACGATGGGATGTCAAACTGGTCAGATAGTATGCAGAATGATATATTCAAAAACAGAACAATTTTGAACGAAAACAAAGAGTACTGCCTTTATGGAGGAGATTTGCCAACAGGTTTAGTTGACGAAGACACTAGTGGATTAAATTATGTGATTCAGTCATTTGAAGCAA
>JAWPHD010026850.1:0-11036 GCA_037043455.1 Cyrtodaria siliqua | reverse complement strand
AAACATCTCTTGTTTCAACAGCAGATTCACGATGTATGTTTTGTCCATGTGCAAATGTATATTAACGACCTGGAAGTTCAATGGCGGTAGAATGAGGAATACGAACATTGAACATTAGATGGTGAAAGGAAAGGAAGTCACATTTGATTAGGCGTAGTAATTATAGAAATACAATTAGGTATAACAATTAGGTTGAACAGAAAATGAAGCATTCACAGAACATTCAACCAAAACACACAATCAAAATAAACAACAATTACAATGGAAAATAGAAGCGGTTTATACGACAAAAAACACAAAATATATGACAATAGGGATACCACATTGGAACGATCAGTGGCAACAAGGCTGCCGGTTTTTTTAACCAGTTTCTATTGTGACCAGAACTCACTCTTAACCTAGCGTCATCCTAATTCTACAGGGCAGTGTAAATACAGAAATCCCTGCCAGGCTATATTCTCTAACAAACTGGGCAGCAATAATAACCAATACAAATAAAACACAAAGATAATCCTGTATATATAAATATAACAAACAAAAGTCTAGAAAGCCACAAAAAAAGTACTGACTGACATGGCAAAAGCCAGAGCAACAAAACAATAAACCGTTAAGAACACGACAAGACAATATTGAAGACAAATATTACACGTCACCATTCCTTCAAGATTTAGGTAGAAATCTTCATAGGGATCCAAGCTATGCCGTTTCATCGCGTAATCAAAGACGAAAGCGAACTAGTAATGGGTAAAATGTAAATATGTCATAGATACTTACGTTTTCCAAAGGTTTTCCGAACTATATGGTTACGGTAACCTTGATGCACGTGTATAGATATGTTTGGGTTAAACGGGATTACTTCGTCATTAAAATCTAAACTCTAATGAGGAAAATTTGGTATTCTATGACGTTTTTATGTTGTGTGTTGTTTGTGCATGTCATTTTATTGTACCACTCCCTCTCTCTGCTTCTCATTATACTCCCGATGTCACAAAGTGAAGTGAGTGCTAAATGTGTTACGGGACGCGATGGGACGCGACGCGACAGGACGTTACGGACAACGTGATTTCTTTTGCATATCTCAAGCACTTTGACTGGATTGTTCCCAAACTTCATATACTCATATCAACTGATGAACTTATTTCCCTCTACATTATCCATCATTAATTGCCTAATTTATTACAGATTTATGGCCCTTTTCTACTTAGAATTTTCCACTCTAATATTGTATAATGACATGTTAACACATTTTTTCTGAAACGTTTTCGAATAGATTGTTCCCAAACTTCATGTACAAATAACAACTGCTTACCTTATGCCCCTCTACATCACACATTGCTAGTGCCTAATTTATTTTGCTAGTACAGAATTATGACCCTTTATTTGACTTAGAATTGTTCACTCTATAATAAACTTCATGTGGCTTTCACTTTACAAATTGTAATGGATTGTTATTACACAGTTCACACGTGATGATATGATGTGACTCTGCATTAATGGTTATTCGATTCTGTTGTTTTTTAGCAGAATTATGGACCTTTGTTTTACTTAGAATTTATCACGTTTAAAAATAGTTTACACATTTATTAGTCTTGAGTTTGCCTATCCTCATCGGCTATAGCAAAAAAGCGGGGGTATTTATCACCTTCAGTGATAGTTTTAGTTCTTTCTACCCTTCCTTCTGGAATGAAAATCACGCTGATATGAAGTTCCGATGATATGAAACGATCAATGACTACACTATGATTGACCGGACATTACTGCGTATATTTAGCAATCGCCACGAGCTAATCAACACTCACCACCGACCACATACGACACAATCTTCTGGAAATGTTCAATCAATGTACCACCTTGGGGACATCCGTTAATTTGATCAATTTATAAGCTAATCGGAGTCCATTGTGAATGCATAAGTGTCGAGGAATTACTCTCTCGGGCATTTAAAACATATTGGATGGCCGAAATAAAATGACAACCGAGATTTAGATGTCCACCCCATTGAGATATCTATGTGGTCAATTACCGGCAATAATTGAAAATTGTTGTATGTCCTGACTTTTGTAAATATTTGATGAACTACAGAGACCTTTCTTAGCCACTGACCGTTCCAAGACGGTAGCCCCATTGTCAAGCATTTTATATGTGTGATGTCACATACCTTGCCTTGTATTTATCCTTGTAATGTTTGTTTGTTTCTATGCGTGATGTCAAATACCTTGCCTTGTATTATCCTTGTAATATTTGTTTGTTTCTATGCGTGATGTCATATTGCGTGATGTTATATACCTTGCCTTGTATTTATCCTTGTAATGTTTGTTTGTTTCTATGCGTGATGTCATATACCTTGCCTTGTATTTATCCTTGTAATGTTTGTTTGTTTCTATTCGTGATGTCATATACCTTACCTTGTATTTGTCCTTGTAATGTTTGTATGTTTCTATGCGTGATGTCACATACCTTGCCTTGTATTTATCCTTGTAATGTTTGTTTGTTTCTATGCGTGATGTCATATACCTTGCCTTGTATTTGTCCTTGTAAAGTTTGTTTGTTTCTATGCGAGATGTCACATACCTTGCCTTGTATTTATCCTTGTAATGTTTGTTTGTTTCTATGCGTGATGTCACATACCTTGCCTAGTAGATATCCTTGTAATGTTTGCTTGTTTCTATGCGTGATGTCACATACCTTGCCTTGTATTTATCCTTGTAATGTTTGTTTGTTTCTATGCGTGATGTCACATACCTTGCCTAGTAGTTATCCTTGTAATGTTTGCTTGTTTCTATGCGTGATGTCACATACCTTGCCTTGTATTTATCCTTGTAATGTTTGTTTGTTTCTATGCGTGATGTCACATACCTTGCCTTGTAGTTATCCTTGTAATGTTTTTTTTTTCTATGCGTGATGTCACATACCTTCCCTTGTATTTATCCTTGTAATGTTTCTTTGTTTCTATGCGTGATGTCACATACCTTGCCTTGTATTTATCCTTGTAATGTTTGTTTGTTTCTATGCGTGATGTCACATACCTTACCTTGTATTTATCCTTGTAATGTTTCTTTGTTTCTATGCGTGATGTCACATACCTTACCTTGTATTTATCCTTGTAATGTTTCTATGTTTCTATGCGTGATGTCACATACCTTGCCTTGTATTTATCCTAGTAATGTTTGTTTGTTTCTATGCGTGTTTTCCGTTGACTGTGGTCCTTAAAAGCTACATGTCCTGTTCGACTTCGATATCTACTTTGCATATGGTGCAAACATGTCAGCTGTAAATAGCATGGTAGGCGTACGATAATGGCACTGTTAAGCTAACTATACACGGCGAGTATATTTGTGCCTATATTTAGTAAGTGCAATATCAATAGCAGGATCTGTAATGAACGGGGAACAAATTTATTTTTTGACCGACTATTTTTTAGCAAATGTCCTGAAATGATATTCAACTTATATTTAAATATTTAAACTCTATGTGCATGTATACTATATAATATGTATTATTTGGGTAACTGTTGTTCGTGTGCAGTGTACATGTGGTTGTTATGATGAATTCTGCAAAAGTTATGTTTATAATACGGCGCTTTGTTCCATTGAATTAACGGAGCGTGTAATGCCCTCGATGTATTGGCATTTGACTTCATACGGATTTTTATGTGAAGTATACGGCACATACTGATATACTGATATAGACACACATGCATTTACGCACACACACACACACACACACACACGGCATATATGTATCGAAATAATAGTCAACTGTTGTATAAAATATAACACATTTCACATACATGTGGAAAACACAAGTCTTGTTTTTGTAAAACGACACTCTACATTGATCTGAATTCTGCACTAAGGTCTGCATCAATTAATCATTGTCAGTTATTTACTAATCCCGCTTCTCACTACTGTAATGGTTATTTGATTTTACCATCCGGCCTGATCATGACTGATAATCAACAGTGGCATTTGATATGAGTTTGATAATCTGAACGCAATTGATTCAAATTCATTTTCTTGATAGAAAAGTATCACAGGGGTAGGATTCTGAATGGAAAAGTATGTTTACTCTGGGTTTTATTCCACTAAACAATAGTTGGAATTGCGTAACATTTATATCAATGAACGTTTCTGGGAAATTTGGAGGATTTTTTTTCCAGATTCAAATTGACGTTGATATAATAATTTACGTTTAATGGTAGCACTAACTTTGATGATCTGATATGTATATATAATATATATATATATATATATATATATATATATACTGAAAGGAAAAAACAAACACGACATGGGAATTTCCGCTATATATTGTATGTACAATATGCTGCGGTTAATCGAATGGTACATGCCTACGTAAGATTTTTCCTTTCGGAGAAAATACTAAAACAAGACGTAACACAGCAAACAGTATTCCTGCAAAGTTTCATTATTGATAGAGTACGCGTTTGGCTCAAGCATATGAGCAAACTTAAGGATACAACATTTTGCAAACTCTTTACGTTAAATACAGAACTGAACTGGCTCAATTGTTCAAAGAGGAACTTCTACATTTATGAATTTCTTGTTACAACGTGTACTGTGACTAAAACGTCTACAACATCACAGTTGTGTCCTTTCTCTAACTAACTGTAACCTTTTTGTTTTACAAAACATCTTGGGATTTCCTTGGAATATATATGGAATTAAGTGTGCAGTATATACAATATATAGCGGAAATTCCCGTGTCGCGTTTCTTTTTCCTTTCATATATATAATTTTAGTTGATACACGTTGCACCGGGTAGTATTTGGGATAACTGTTCAGTCTGCAGTTCTTGCGTCATGGACGGATATGTCTAAAGATCTAATGACTTGCAATTGCATTGTGTTCTGAATTCTCGCTACAAAGTTTGTCTGGAATGCAATGAGTGGCAAATTGAACCTTTAATGACTTTATACCAGTGGTACTTTGGCAATTAGGAGGTATTTCTACATCTGCAGTGAGCAGACATTCTTTAAATATGCAACCAGTCCTGCTAGAATGTGACGTTTCAAAATATAGCGCTGGTGTTACCATTTTCCAAATTAGCCATCTCTCTTATACTTGCATCAAACAGTTTGACACACGCACACATACATTGGTTATGCAAAAAGAGTTTCTAGCTATTCTGTTTTGATGTAAACTTGTTCAAAATTTACATGAACAAAAGCCAAAAGTTTTTAAAATGAGCAATCTTTAGCCTCAATGCGACTACAAGAAATAGTTTTATATTTAAGATTTTGTAATTGAAAATCGAAGCATAACTGTTATGGTAAAACATGTATTGAGAATTCATTATTGCAAAATAGAAAATTCACTGAAGCCGCCATTTTAACCGAAATGACATAATGTTTGAAGCTTCGTTTTACAACGTCATCCTATATCAGAACGTTGCGATGATTGCAAACGCTTTTAATTATCACAAAACAAGTGCATATCACATTATTTCTTTTTTACAGTCATTGTTCACTCTTAGCTGTTATAAACTTCTATTTCCCATTGGTATGTATAAACTACAATGGCGGCTGTTGTTAAATACTGTTAGCATTTCCATATAATACCATGCAATTAGATAGGAATTTACGATGCAGCATGGCGACTTATTGTCCATTAGATAAGGTTTAATTCCTCAATAGAATATGTCTAAGAATAATTGCATCAATCACCGTTTGTATGAATAGCGATTATTGAGAAGCTGTGTTAGTATAACTGTAACTATTCGCCAGAGAGGCGATCCTTTATCAGTAGTTTTTTTTTCATATTCGAAAAGCTATCGGATTATTCATTGGGTCTTCATTTTTAATGGTAAACTGAGGCTGTTTTTGTTTTAATTACATTTAGATTGTTCTATATATATCACTTAAACAACACGATTTACTTGTTTATATTAGGGAGACTGTAATGTGGCAGGAAGGGCAAATGTGTAAATGTGCATATGGGACCAAGTTATTGTTTCACTTTTATTTCATCAAATAAGATCAAAGCAAGGTCAAAACTACACCAAATGTTGTTCACGAAAAGTAGATATAAAAGTCACAGCTATCCAAAATCACGCACTCAAAAGAGAAAACAATTACATAAATAATCTGAAGCAAAACATGCGATTTACAAACATAAAAGGGTAAGCAACAGATGCACCGCCTTAGAACGGTCAGCGGCCAAACAGACATGGGGTATGGGTCGGTTAAACCTGGTGCTAGGGTGAACCAAACATCAGTCTTACCCTATTGCCATACCAATTAAACTGGACAGTGTAAATAAGCAAATCAACCCCAGGCTCTATCCTATTACAAACTAGTAAACCTCAAAGATGATCATGTACATATGAATATATACGCCTCTTCCAATATAGATTACCTCCAAAAGTTTGTTCGAACAACAACATGAAACAAACAACCATGGTAAGAGTAAGGTTAAACAATCCCCCCTCCCCGCCCTGATTTTCCTTTATCAATCTTTATACAATAGTTTGAATCCCGTGGCAGAGTCATTTTTTTAACATATAAACAATCTCAGGAGTGAAGTATGTAATAAATATGATCACTCGTTCTTCGAAGACGATTTATAGGATTTTTTCCTGTACATTTAACTTCATATGAACATGGGATTTACGGGGCGGGCCAATTTTTATTCCAGGGACTTCATTTGTACAGAAGTAAATGATATTTGTAAGAAAAAAAGCAACAAATATCCCCTCACCACCAACAAAAACAAAAGCAACAAAGAGTCACGATATGTCTGATGTTTCTTGGGAAGAAGATTTTCTAAAGGTTTCAGGTGAGCCTAATTATATAAAAAGGCGCGTTCAAATTGGAAATGTAAATTGAATACAGATGTATTTCTTTTTTAGTTTTTTGTTCGTATAGTTTTTCTTTTTTACAGACTAATATTTAACAATAAGTTAAGAGCAACATAGTAATAAAGATGTCTAGCGAAATGAACCCCGTATCCAATTTTTCTTTTTCCATTTCCATAAAATGTAATAAGACTCGGGTTTACGCCAAGTATGGATATTTCTGTCCATTAAGGGAGGCTTATGAAAAGCAGAATGATATCTTATGCTGATTTAGTGCTACTTAATATACTAAGCCCATTATTAGATATATTTTCATTTTGGAATCATGCCCAGAACATGCTTCATTGGTACAACTGTATATTTCGATTTGTGCTTAATTGCTTGTAAAAAATGAAGGTGATCCATACGTGAGTTTTTTTCCCCATTCAGTTTCATTTCTGATTATAATTTATGTTCTGTCAGAACTTATATTCAGTTTTAAATAACGTCTAACATCATTAATTCAATAAATCCCATTTAACAGCGTTATGTTAACATCTTACAGATGACTCTCTGACGTCCCATGAATGTGGTATAATTTCTAGGAAGTTAGAGATAAACTGAGCAGTAGGCTAGCATGTTATACTAGCAATAGGTTCAAGAAGGCTTTATAATACAACATAATAAATATGTGAACGCTTGTCAGCTTATAAAAATGATACCGCCTCATTCTGAAATCCGAAAGCAGTAGGAGTCAGTAATTTGTCGAAGGTAAAAAATGTTCCAATGCGGAGTCTTATTAGGTTATTACGCAAGCACTCAACCTCTAGCTCACACCATCCCCTCTTAACGAGCAAAACATAAGAACACAATGTATGTATAATTCATTAAAGTATCAACTGGAAACTAAATGCAGAAATGTAATTTTATTCTAATTGCCAATGATAATGGCAAATATACTGAAGCGAAAAAGAAAAGAATATATATATGTACTGCACACTTAATTCCTCATAATATTCCAAAGAAATCCCAAGATGTTATGTAAAAAACAAAGTTGCAGTTCCTAACCGCTGCTCCCAACTAAATTCCTTCTTGTTTATTTCGCTCTTCGGGGAATACAATTTTATTAGATCCATACGCCGCTGGATATAGGGGATGAAATCAAGATACAAATATTGCTATATCCACCGCCATATGCTTGCCATCTTCGGGATGGTTGAAATTCTGTACTGTTGCTTTTTATGAATATTGAGTTCTGCTCAACCCGGGGCAAGAGGGCGTGAGCGGTAGCTAGCATATTTCACTACCGCTCATGAACTGTCTCAATCAAACCGAGACTGCAATATTTCGTATGTGTCGTGCTCGGCCGTTTCCAAAGGTCTATTATCGTACACTTTTTTAGTTAGAGAAAGGACACAATGTGATGTTGTAGACGTTTTAATCACAATACACTTTGTAACAGAAATTCACAAATGTTCCTCTTTGAGAAATCGAACCATGTCACTACTGTATTTAACGTAAAGAGTTTCCACAATTTTGCATCCTAAGTTTGCCCACATGCTTGAGCCAAACACGTGCTCTGTCAATAATGAAACTTTGAAAGAATGCTATTTGCTGTGTTATATGTTGTTTTAGTCTTTCTTACGTAGCCATGTACCATTCGATTAACATCAGCATATTATACATGTATACAATGTATAGCGGAAACTCCCGAGTTGCGTCTCTTTTTCGTTTCAGTATATATGGGAAAATGAAGACCACTGGTGCATATTATCTAATACAAATTTTATCCACCTTAAAAATCAAACCAGAAATAGTTTACACACGCCCAATAATACCTTTCTATTTTGCCAAACATATACAAATGTGCTTTGCCTTTTAAGCTTCTTGTATAATATCGATCTTGCCCTCAATACAATTGCGGAAGTTGTAATTTGAACTAGACCAGACAATCAGTTACACACATGAAATATATGTTTACCATATTCATAAACCAACTATAGAAAAATTAACCGAAGTGGAGTCAATACCATTCGAAAAGAAATGCACGATAACACGGAGAGAAACTATAAATAAGACATTAACTGTATGTTGCATTGACAATGGCGGTAATTCATGGAACCCACATTGATCCAAACTGATACTTAGGTCGTATATTAAATACTGAAAATAAAAAGCGGTTAGTGTCATCATTAGATCGTTTCATCGATCTAGCAAAGCGATCGTACCAATGGCCGATATATGTAGAACGATAGATAGTACGATGGCATGGTGGTGATGGTACGATGAAGATGACAATAGTGCGATGATATAAAGGTAATATCACAGTGATACATACGATAAACATGGTGCGATATTCCACCGTACAATTGTACTGTACACTCACCAGTATGTCATCGCACTGTCACCGTCGTACAATACTGTAGCCGTATAGTCATAGTTTAGTCGTATTACAACGTTAGCTTCAACGTGCCATCTTAGTCATTGCACTATCACCACCTGGTATAGTACCATCGCTATACTACCATCGTATCACTGCCATATTACCATCATGACATCGTACTATCGACTTCATATCATCGTGCCATGGTACTATCACACTTACATCAGTACAGGACATATACCATTATCCAGAACGTACAATCTAGGACATGTCAGGCTGACTATTATTTATTTAACATATGTATTTAATAATTATAGGTGTTGAGGAGCGCAATATGCATACGCGGAAAAACGAGTGCATATATCACAATACAACTCTAATAACCTTTATTTTTTATTGCATATGCATTTTTAATATAAAAAACGAATAATTAGAATGAAACAATATGTTTTAACATTTTATTTTCATCAACAAAAATATTTATTTGAAAAAAAAACATACTGTCGTCACATCGTGGGTATTTTTCACAATGAAACAAAAATTCTACACAATTTACATCACATGACAAACTCCCTGTGACATTGCACCAATCCCTAACGAGTCTATACAATAGTGGTGTCTATACAATAGTGGTGTCATACAATAGTGGTTCCACTACATTGTTTTTACAACGCGTCAATATGACACGTCAATATGGACGAATATTGACGTTTCCTGTTAAATTGAAAGTAAATGGAGCTTGTAAATGCGTATGCAATAATATCTTATATATGAGACGATGATACGAGGTAACGACAGTGATATCGGGATATTACAATAGCACAATGATAGTAGTAAGTTGACACGATGATGAACGTACGATGGTGAAAAAGCTCATTAGTGATTATAGGTGACGATAATATCGCGATCTATCGCAATCATCACGTGATTTCTTACCATTGTATTATCACCATCGTATTGTCATGGTAGCGTACTAAGAAGTCGATGAAGTTTTAGATAAAATCTCCTTTCAAGAGTTCGAGTTTCTATAAAAATATAGCATTACGTATGGTCGTATTGACAGGTTTGTATCGACATTTTAAATATATTGTCGAAAAAGAAAACAAACGCAATTTTATGAAACATATCAAGAGCTTTTTCCCCAATGCTTGTAATTATAATTAAAATATTTGTGATTTTCTTCAGCGTTAGAAGTTTTAAAAAGCCTGTGCATTCAAGTCACTAATATCTATGCAACCGCACTTCAATTAAATAAGGAAATGGCGTGCTGACAGACAAAACCAGACAGTTCTTTGTTGTAACGAAATGGTGCGTTTAAACACAACACCAGACAACTCTTTGTTAGACTGTGATCTGTGAATGCCACATTTCATATTATATTTTATTTTATTCTATTATATTCTGTTCAGAGAAGCGCAAAGGACCGCAACACAGTCTACACATTTCCTGTTTGACTTGTATACCGACTTTTACACTATTATAGGTAATGGTATGCGTCGCGTCGTCAGCACTGTAGACTATCTGAAATATAGCCAATAGCCAAGGCTTAGAGTTAATGGTTGATTGGCCGCATTAGCACCGTTGGTAACAAATGGACCCGAATTTAATCCCGGTTGATGTGTACAACCACACAGTACACGCATTACTTGCACTAATTTGAAATGCAAGACAATAATACAAGTTCATCATCAAGAACACAATACACATGTTCATCATCAAGAACATGTTGAAATCAATAGATACAATCATGTTAAATACTAACAATCAGAATATATCAAAAAGCTTTTATTAGTTGTTTTTTTTACGTTTCATCACGAATTTTCTACTGAACTACATCTAATGCTTCATATAGATCTAG
>JAWPHD010026849.1:0-11036 GCA_037043455.1 Cyrtodaria siliqua | reverse complement strand
TGGAAAGTAGGTAGCTTTTATGGTAAGGAAGCTTGGGATTGCTTTTGGGGTCACTGGGTCAAGGTCAAGGTCACTAAAAATAACTAAACAGTTTCCGCACAATAACTTCAATTAGGAATGAGATATTTCAACGAAACTTGCTGTGTATGTAGCTAATACAAATGTTTTCTTTCTTTAAAGTCCTCATTTACTGTGTATGCATTTATGTTTGTGATTCACGTGTCATTCTATTTATTCTATATTGTACACTTTAACATGTTTAATAGCATAACTTCAAGAACTTCATTTATATAATTTGCTGTTTTTTGTAGGAAAAAAAATTGTCACTTCATTTTCATCTTACTGGTAGTGTAATGTAGCATTTCAAATGGAAAACCTGGTTTTCGTGGAATTTCCATGTTTATTGTTTTTCTGTTTTTTTTATATTACAGGTATTGTAAACATACGTCAACACACATTAATAAGTTAGCATGACAAAATAAAAAAAAAAGATTCCAAAATCAGTTAATTCAATTACCGTATTGGGATATCAGGTGATCTGTCACAAATTGGGCGGTAATATTATACACATACATGCGACATTAAGTTTGAACCATCTCTGTTATGCGTTAAAATTAGCATATGCTGGCTTTAAAGAGAAGAACCTTGTGAATAAATTATTTACAGTTAAACTTGGTAAACTCAAAACAGCATAGGTCTGTGGATATATGTTGAGGCCTTTTGTACAATCCACAACAACAACACTTTGGGCTACGGGTGGTATTCACGGTTTATACTTCAAACTTCTGATGCAGTTGTCAAATGAATTAAAAGACATTTGATGGAGACCAGCGAATCCCTTGAACATAATGGTAAAGTTTGAGTTTTCAACGTCCAGGCTTTGCGAAATGTTTGACTGTATCATGACTTTTCTTTCTTTAGATATTACATCGTCTGACAGCTAAGGCAATCATTAGTGACTGGGAAGATGGAGTTTTGTCCCCTGATAGAACAGATCATGAGGTAGGCTTATTATTGTGTATTTATCTTCATTTTGAATCTGAGTATTTTTTTGAATGGTGTTTTACGTAATTTTTAGCACATGTAAGGCCATATAGGACGGTAAAGTTGTTGTTGTGGTAGAGGCACAGTTGACCACCCCACTTTCCTGGGCAGAACCAATCCTATATACCTCCCGCCGTCCGTAAGAATTGACACTTTCTCACTTGCAAGTTGAGCTCCCAGTGGGATTCGAACACGCAACGGTGAGAGGTGAGTAGGTTTACAAGGCAGCGTCGTTAACCCCTTGACTATGGAGGAGCTGTTGAATCTAAGTAGCTCTGGCTTATGCATGAACTGTTCTAATTAACCAGCTATATAATCTACATGTACTTGAACGTTCTTGTCTATATGCATGTCTGTTTGATTTACCATAAATATATTTTTGTTTAATCTTAAAAACCCTAAAGTTGCATTTTTTTTGTCTTTCAAGTGTCACACATTTACAGTATCAGTTGCTGTCACAATGGCCTATTTACCTTTCTCCCCAAAGGTTTAAATCAGTAGCATCTACCTCTCCAACAGATTTCAATCACTAGTTTGCAATCACTAGGACTACCAATATCTACCATTGGTTGCTATCACTAGGACTACCAATATCTACCATTGGTTGCTATCACTAGGACTACCAATAGCTACCATTGGTTGCTATCACTAGGACTACCAATATCTACCATTGGTTGCTATCACTAGGACTACCAATAGCTACCATTGGTTGCTATCACTAGGACTACCAAAAGCTACCATTGGTTGCTATCACTAGGACTACCAATAGCTACCATTGGTTGCTATCACTAGGACTACCAATAGGTACCATTGGTTTGCTATCACTAGGACTACCAATAGGTACCATTGGTTGCTGTCACTAGGACTACCAGTAGGTACCATTGGTTGCTGTCACTAGGACTACCAGTAGGTACCATTTTTTGCTGTCACTATGACTGCCAGTAGCTACCATTGGTTGCTATCACTAGGACTACCAATAGGTACCATTGGTTGCTGTCACTAGGACTACCAATAGGTACCATTGGTTGCTATCACTAGGACTACCAATAGGTACCATTGGTTGCTGTCACTAGGACTACCAATAGCTACCATTGGTTGCTGTCACTAGGACTACCAATAGCTACCATTGGTTGCTGTCACTAGGACTACCAATTGCTACAATTGGTTGCTGTCACTAGGACTACCAATTGCTACCATTGGTTGCTGTCACTAGGACTACCAATAGCTACCATTGGTTGATATCACTAGGACTACCAATAGGTACCATTGGTTGCTGTCACTAGGACTACCAGTAGGTACCATTTTTTGCTGTCACTATGACTGCCAGTAGCTACCATTGGTTGCTATCACTAGGACTACCAATAGGTACCATTTGTTGCTATCACTATGACTACCAATAGGTACCATTGGTTGCTGTCACTAGGACTACCAATAGGTACCATTGGTTGCTATCACTAGGACTACCAATAGGTACCATTGGTTGCTGTCACTAGGACTACCAATAGCTACCATTGGTTGCTGTCACTAGGACTACCAATAGCTACCATTGGTTGCTGTCACTAGGACTACCAATTGCTACCATTGGCTGCTGTCACTAGGACTACCAATAGCTACCATTGGTTGCTATCACTAGGACTAGCAATAGCTATCATTGGTTGCTATCACTAGGACTACCAATAGGTACCATTGGTTGCTGTCACTAGGACTACCAGTAGGTACCATTTTTTGCTGTCACTAGGACTACCAATAGCTACCATTGGTTGCTGTCACTAGGACTACCAATTGCTACCATTGGCTGCTGTCACTAGGACTACCAATAGCTACCATTGGTTGCTATCACTATGACTACCAATAGGTACCATTGGTTGCTATCACTAGGACTACCAATAGGTACCATTGGTTGCTATCACTATGACTACCAATAGGTACCATAGGTTGCTGTCACTAGGACTACCAATAGGTACCATTGGTTGCTGTCACTAGGACTACCAATCGCTACCATTGGTTGCTGTCACTAGGACTACCAATAGCTACCATTGGTTGCTATCACTAGGACTACCAATAGGTACCATTTGTTGCTATCACTATGACTACCAATAGGTACCATTGGTTGCTGTCACTAGGACTACCAATAGGTACCATTTGTTGCTATCACTATGACTACCAATAGGTACCATTGGTTGCTGTCACTAGGACTACAAATAGGTACCATTGGTTGCTGTCACTAGGACTACCAATAGGTACCATTGGTTGCTGTCACTAGGACTACCAGTAGCTACCATTGGTTGCTGTCACTAGGACTAACAATAGCTACCATTGGTTGCTGTCACTAGGACTACCAATTGCTACCATTGGTTGCTGTCTCTAGGACTACCAATAGGTACCATTTGTTGCTATCACTATGACTACCAATAGGTACCATTGGTTGCTGTCACTAGGACTACCAATAGGTACCATCGGTTGCTATCACTAGGACTACCAATAGGTACCATTGGTTGCTGTCACTAGGACTACCAGTAGGTACCATTGGCTGCTGTCACTAGGACTACCAATAGCTACCATTGGTTGCTGTCACTAGGACTACCAATAGCTACCATTGGTTGCTGTCACAATGGCCTATTGACTTTCCTCAATCTGGTTAGGATTTCCTTTCAGCCTCCTTTAACATAGATTTCTTTTTTGCCGTTAGTTCTACTGAGATTTTATGCAGAATTTTACAATCTTTCAGACAATATAATTATATAACTTTTGGATTGTAAAGAAAAGCAGTAAAGGAATCCTTGTGTTATATCATTGGTTTTTAGATTGTAAACGTAAACAACCCTTTCATATGTCAAAATAAACACAAAAGAAAATGTTCATTAAGCCATAATAAATTAATTGCTAGATTCTCATCCCCGCCCACCCCCCGTTTTTTTATGCCGCCCCGGTAATTTTTATTTCTTCAAAAAAAAAAAAAAAAAATTGCTGAAAGTAATAGATACACTATTAGAATTGTGTTTTCAATCTTGGAAGTACCCATTTGTCGTATAAAATAAAAAATAAAAAAAAATAATTTCACCATCCCCACCCCTATTTTGAAATAAACTTGGATGAGAAACTAGCAGTTAATTTATTATGGCCTTACTTCAAGATTAACATGAATGGCTTTCCATTATTATGTTTACAGATTTTAAAGATGAACACAAAGGACTTCATCATAGAGCTGAGTAAGGAATATTCCATAGTGACCCAGTTTACAAGCTTTGTTGCCATAGAGAAGAGGGACAAGGTTTGGTCATTACGATCTCTCGTTCAGTTATTGTCGTGCCTGTTTACGGATCTTGACTTAGCGATCACAATGTTGTCCAGGTGTATGTGCGTCAGTTCGTTCGTTAGACTATGCATCAAACTTTTATTTGGTTTTATCTTCTTCATTATTTGCAGGGTTTTACCCACTACAATGTTTCTTATATGCATCTAACATTCGGGCCGATGTGACCTACAACGGAATGTACATTATGTGCATCTTACATCATTTGCAAAATTTCGGGTCACAGTGACCTACTTTGGATGAAATATAGGTCATATCCGGTCTCTGCTTTGACATGCATATATGTTCCTCTTTTATTGCAGCCAAACTAACCAGAATGTTCCTTTTATGCATCTAACATTACGCTCAAAATTTCAAGTCGCTTTGACCTACATTGGATCAAATTACGGTCACGTCCGATCTCCGCTACGACATGCGTATCTTGCTCCTTTCGTGCAGGATTTTCACCATACTCCATCAGAATGTTCCTTATATGCATCCTACATTATTTTTTGGTCACTGTGACCTACTTTGGATTAATTAAATTTAATACTAAGTACAAGTAAGGAACGAATAACTCATGGGATTGACATCGGTGTTGGTAAAATCAAAATATAGTCCAATCTGGACTTATTCAACATAGGGCTTGACATGCGGGCTGTGGCCTTCTAGTTATTTATATTGAAACTAGATGCAGTTTTTAAAATTGTTTATTTCCAGTATTTCATGCTCTTAATATGAAAGTGTGTGAGGAAACAAACATTCAGAAAAGCCTATTGGTATGTAGATGAGCAGCTCCAGCAAGTGCCCATCTTTTGTACTTCATGATTAACAAAAGTAATTACCTCCCTTGGTAAAATATGTTTTGACCAGGATTTAGAAACATCAAACATCATATGAGAATGGTAGCTTAACTTAAATCAAACTTAGAATTGTATGTTCTTTCAACACCTGTATGTTAAATTGAGACAGTGACATCAGAGGGAGATGAGTTGAACACATGCCTCACCCGATCTCGAAAAGTGATTGGTGCACATGCATTAAACTGAGCGGCATGTTAAGTTCGGTTTAATTATTATTATTTATTATTACAATTTAAAATAATGGTTTTATTCATATTAGGATTGAGACCCATAGGTACTTCTATCAGATTGTCTTCAGTCCCTTTAATGTGTTGTCATGCTTTAAAAAATCATCAGGTTTATTCAACTTTTTATTAAATAAGTCAAGCATATTGTAAAAAACATGTATTCGTCGGGACCACTTTCCGTCACTTATGTAAACATAAACTAATTTTTCAGACAAATCTATGTATCCTGACAATTTTTACTCTATTTTCTATTAGGTTACCTCTTCCTGGAATTTGATACCAAAGAATTTTGTTTTATATAAATTATCGAAGTGGCACGTGACCTTTTTATAAATAGACTAAAACATTTTGTTTACAAGCCCAGTTTCCGTCATGTATTTTATCGAGTGATAGATTCAACTAGGTCAAGATACAATAAACTTTTATGAATTAGAAACTTGTTTGCAAGTCTATTCAACAATTTCATTGTAAAAATGGTATGTTTACATTGTTCCATCAGTCACATCTGTCGTTATAAAAATGCGCCTGGTAACGTCAATGTAACATTTTCAAAGACGACAATTTACAGTAATTCTATGTAAATCAAACAGATACAGGTTGTACGAGTTGCTTCTCTTTGGTTAAACTATATAATCACGGTATGTTTTAACTGCGTCCGCTGAAGAGTGATAAAAATATGACGTCATTACAGTGTTATTTTTTTAATAGTTTATTATGCGGCAGTATGCGCGCGCATCCCCAACGCCATATAAGAAGTAAACACATTTTTCAGAGAAATCCCTTTCGTTTTTGTACCGCTTAATATTTACCTTTTGTTGTTTTTCCTGTTTCCAATCTTCAGCTATAAACGTCTGACAATAAGTGACATCGTGTAAGTAATTTGCAGTGTAAAAACTTTTTTAAATGAGAATGACGGAAACTGGGCTTGGACGGAAACTGGCCTCTAACGGGTATGTTTATCGCAGAGAGTAAAAGATACATTGCTAAGATGTTTGATTTCAGGATGAGGAAAAGAAAGCGATTGATGCTCCTTCAATATCGGAGCTGGTGGAGAAAGAGAGTGTAGACCAGCTGCAGTATATGGGGTATGATGAGGTAAGATTTGAATGGAATCGAGTTTTATGGGGCACCAACAATATTAGCATTAACGTACATACCTGTATGCATATTCGTTTTCCCCAATTCACAGACAAGTAGCGTCACATATTATAAGAGAAAATTACATACATGTTCTCAGTAGTCTTCTTCTTGATATTCTTCAGTTATTTTTTCATTAAAAACATTAGAACTTTTTTATATTTCTTCTTTTTTCAGTAGTTTTATATATACATGTAGGTATATCGCAATATACTTCATGTAATGCATATCTCTATATTTTGGTATATTCAAAATATATGGTCTTCATATGCCATTTAGTTAAACTGTTAACATCGACAGTTTACATGTATCAGATAGTGGAATATTTAAATTGCAGGAAAGTTTTGAGCCTTGTGTTTGATTTATTTTTTGTTCCAAGTGAATTGAGACGATAACAGTACTAAACTTAATTCCCCCTGTATGCACGCATAACTTGAATTGAGATAATATATATCAAAAGATTTTAATACACTGTAACAAATATGAATATTGAGCTATAAATAAAACTGAACTATTCATTTTATATCCCTGTATTATTTCTAAGAAATAATTACTTGTTTGGTTGTTCCATGATGTACAATTAATTTATTTAAAGAAAAACTTAAAAATAAAAACTTGACTTCAACAGGAAAAGAAACCAGAAATTGATAACGTGAAGGCGGTTGGTGATATTCTTACAAGTGTACGCTTGAATTTTGATTCCAAGGAAAAACAGAAAATCTTTCTATCCGAAGGATTTATGCTTGCTGATTGCATTAAGGACCCCGACACCCAGAAAGAAAAACTATTGGAGGTGAGTTATGAACGTTGTAAGGGAAGGGGAAAAAAGATGCCATTCCACTTGCCCAACAGACCTGATTTTTTGGAGTCGACACTACGTTTTTGTTTTCACAAAAAAACACATCAACAAATAAAAAATAATAAAATAAGATACATTTTACCCTATCCAATTTGCTGCTAGAAGCTGAGAAAAAAGTATTTTAGCCTCAATTTTTTGGAGAAAAAAAATGGAAGCTATTCTACTGATCTCAAAAACCGCTCAGGGCTGTTCCAGGAAATAAGGCCTGGGGTGGGGGGGGGGCGGGGGGGGGGGGGGGGGGGGGGGGGAGGGGGGGGGGGGGCAAGAACGACAGTAAAAAAACAACACCCACCCACAGAATTCGAATTATTTTCCACCCCCCACCCACAGAATTTGAATTCGCCAAGAACCCCCCACCCACAGAATTAGAACTTTTTACAAATTTAGTAAATTTGATAAATTGACCTTCAAATCACTCTTATAATCAGGCTCCAGATAAGCTTTTTCCTAGTGGTAACATTGAATATGGACCTGAGGATTGGGTCTATATTCATAAAGAAAACAATCTTGTAGGCCTGGGTCCATATTCATAAAGAAAACAATCCTGTAGGCCTGGGTCCATATTCATAAAGAAAACAATCCTGTAGGCCTGGGTCCATATTCATAAAGAAAACAATCCTGTAGGCCTGGGTCCATATCCATAAAGAAAACAATCCTGTAGGCCTGGGTCCATATTCATAAAAAAAACAATCTTGTAGTTCTGGGTCCATAGGCCTGGGTCCATATTCATAAAGAAAACAATCATGTAGGCCTGGGTCCATATTCATAAAGAAAACAATCCTGTAGGCCTGGGTCCATAATCATAAAAAAAACAATTCTGTAAGCCTGGGTCCATATCCATAAAGAAAACAATCCTGTAGGCCTGGGTCCATATTCATAAAGAAAACAATCTTGTAGGCCTGGGTCCATAAGCCTGGGTCCATATTCATAAAGAAAACAATCCTGTAGGCCTGGGTCCATACTTATAAAGAAAACAATCCTGTAGGCCTGGGTCCATATTCATAAAGAAAACAATCCTGTAGGCCTGGGTCCATATTCATAAAGAAAACAATCCTGTAGGCCTGGGTCCATATCCATAAAGAAAACAATCCTGTAGGCCTGGGTCCATATTCGTAAAGAAAACAATCTTATAGGCCTGGGTCCATATTCATAAAGAAAACAATCCTGTAGGCCTGGGTTCATATTCATAAAGAAAACAATCCTGTGGGCCTGGGTCCATATCCATAAAGAAAACAATCCTGTAGGCCTGGGTCCATAATCATAAAGAAAACAATCCTGTAGGCCTGGGTCCATATTCATAAAGAAAACAATCCTGTAGGCCTGGGTCCATATCCATAAAGAAAACAATCCTGTAGGCCTGGGTCCATATTCATAAAGAAAACAATCTTGTAGGCCTGGGTCCATATTCATAAAGAAAACAATCCTGTAGGCCTGGGTTCATATTCATAAAGAAAACAATCCTGTAGGCCTGGGTCCATATTCATAAAGAAAACAATCTTGTAGGCCTGGGTCCATATCCATAAAGAAAACAATCCTGTAGGCCTGGGTCCATATTCATAAAGAAAACAATCCTGTAGACCTGGGTCCATATTCATAAAGAAAACAATCCTGTAGGCCTGGGTCCATATCCATAAAGAAAACAATCTTGTAGGCCTGGGTCCATATCCATAAAGAAAACAATCCTGTAGGCCTGGGTCCATAATCATAAAGAAAACAATCCTGTTTTATTTAATAACAATTGGTAAACATTTCTCTGTTATTTGGTTATGCTCAATAATGTGCTTTAATACTTGCAGACAGTGTCCTTTTAAAGTTTGTTGTTATATTTTCGTACTTACAAAACGTAAAAATATTGAGAAAGTAAGAGTTTAAAAAAAAAAAAAAATTACCCCACCCACACCACCAAATATTGGCCGCGATTTTTCAAAAACGGCCGTGCAAAGACGGCTGCACGGTTGGCTGCCTTATAACTTCCCCTCTGGAAAATAACCGATAGTATGAATCAAATTGAGTACAAAGTAAAATAGTACGAATCTAATTGAGTACGAAGTACGAAATTTCGTAGGAGTTGTCGTTCTTGAATTCAGTCTATTTTTAGAAGCAACATCTGCTAACATACAAAAATCGATTTTAGCAATTTTACGGGAGTTTTTCACACAATTCCGTGGGGCCGGGAGGAGGGTTAGAATTCCGTGGGATTTCATCTCACGCAGTGAGGTATCACATGTATCACCCTCCAACAACTCAATACGATTTACATTTCACCCCCCACCCACAGAATTCGAATTCTTCTGACACCCCCAACCCACATAATTAGAATTCTTCTGACAGCCCCACCCACAGATTTTGAATTCGTTTTCGTTCCGACCGCCCCCAGGCCTTTTTTCCTGGAACAGCCCTCACTGGATTAATAAATTGAGATGCTGATCTGGATAAATACTTCTTGTAAATCTCTTTAGTGAATTTGTTTTTGGAATAATTGGAGATCCTCCATGATAAATGTCCGCTTGTGCAGCTTGTTTTCTTTTAATGTTATTAAAAACAATCATTATTTTCTTGCCAGTGTTATCTTTTTTAAGTTATATTTCTCCCAACAGATTTCAAAGTAAGACATTAAGGGTACTTGTTTTTATTACATAGCTTGCAGCATAGGAGTGTAATAAAGCCATAATATATTTATCATATTATACTAGTGTAATAAATATGCAAATGAGGACCGAATCCTCATTCAGACCTTTCCGTTCAGCTGGATGTGCATTGGAATTGTCTCGTCAATGTCTCTAACGGTTAAAATACGAAAATCGATGAGATGGTTTCATTTTTTGGTGTCATACAGAGAAAACCAAGCCAATTGATGGCTTTACCATACAAACATAAAATGTCATCAAACAACAATGTTATTTGTAGGCAGCTGTGTTTCTTATGAGGCTTTTCATAAATAAATAGAATCTCGCATTAGTGCCGATTTAATATTGCATTTATTAAACTCGATGGATAAAAACGATATGATATAATACAGCCTCGTATAACGTTTCTCCAACTTGTTAAATAAATTCAATATTAGTCAGGCATTCATGTAAGATCCTGTGTTTTTGCAAACTTTCCAGTGTGCCAATGTAATATTGTTTGTTTTTTAGCTGGAAGCTGCCTTTGATCAGTGGGAACTGGACGATGTCTATGACTTCACCCTCGAGTTTGCTCGATCTAGACTAGGTACATTTGATACAAATTTTGATAAAAGTTTAAGCTCTGATGAACTATTGTGACCACTCATGGTTCATCTGTCCGTCCATCGATCTGTTGTTGTATGTCAACTTTTAGCTGACCTGAGCCGAAGGCTCAAAGTTAGCTCCTGTGACCTCATTTTGTCCATCGTCATCCGTCCGTCCATCCATTAACTTTTGCTTAAGCGACTTCTTCACATAAACCGCTTGGATGATTTTGACCAAACTTCATATTGATGGTCCTGAGGTCAATGGATTGCAAGTTTGTTAAAACTAGGTCAATGCGGCATCCAAGATGGCCGTCATTACCATAAAAGGTCAAAACCTTAAACAATCTTCTAATCAAAAAACGCTGAACAGCTTTTCGACAATTTTCTTGATTAATGATTG
>JAWPHD010026847.1:0-11041 GCA_037043455.1 Cyrtodaria siliqua | reverse complement strand
AATGTTCCATTGTTATAATACTGGAAAGGTGATACATTGGAAGAATCAGAGGGTAGACACTGTTTATAATGTTCCATTGTTATAATACTGGAAAGGTGATACTTTGGAAGAATCAGAGTGCAGACACTGTTTATTATGTTCCATTGTTATAATACTGGAAAGGTGTTACATTGAAAGAATTAGAGGGCAGACACTGTTTATTATGTTCCATTGTTATAATACTGGAAAGGTGATACATTGGAAGAATCAGAGGGTAGACACTGTTTATAATGTTCCAGTGTTATAATACTGCAAAGGTGATATATTGGAAGAATTAGAGGGCAGACACTGTTTATTATGTTCCATTGTTATAATACTGGAAAGGTGTTAAATTGGAAGAATTAGTGGGCAGACACTGTTTATTATGTTCCAGAGTTATAATACTGGAAAGGTGATACATTGGAAGAATCAGAGGGCAGACACTGTTTATAAAGTTCCAGTGTTATAATACTGGAAAGGTGACACATTGGAAGAATTAGAGGGCAGACACTGTTTATTATGTTCCAGAGATATAATACTGGAAAGGTGTTACATTGGAAGAATCAGAGGGCAGACACTGTTTATAATGTTCCAGAGTTATAATACTGGAAAGGTGATACATTGGAAGAATCAGAGGGCAGACATTGTTTATAAAGTTCCAGTGTTATAATACTGGAAAGGTGATACATTGGAAGAATTAGAGGGCAGACACTGTTTATTATGTTCCAGAGATATAATACTGGAAAGGTGTTACATTGGAAGAATCAGAGGGCAGACACTGTTTATAATGTTCCATTGTTATAATACTGGACAGGTGATACATTGGAAGAATCAGAGGGCATACACTGTTTATTATGTTCCAGTGTTATAGTATTGGAAATTTGTTACATTTGAAGAATCAGAGGGCTGACACTGTTTATAATGTTCCATTGTTATAATACTGGACAGGTGATACATTGGAAGAATCAGAGGGCAGACACTGTTTATTATGTTCCAGTGTTATAATACTGGAAAGGTGATACATTGGCAGAATCAGAGGGGAGACACTGTTTATAATGTTCCATTTTTATAATACTGGAAAGGTGATACATTGGAAGAAACAGAGGGAAGACACTGTTTATAATGTTACATTGTTATAATACTGGAAAGGTGATACATCGGAAGAATCAGAGGGCAGACACTGTTTATTATGTTCAAATGTTATAATACTGGAAAGGTGTTATATCGGAAGAATCAGAGGGCAAACACTATTTATAATGTTCCATTGTTATAATACTGGACAGGTGATACATTGGAAAAATCAGAGGGCAGACACTGTTTATTATGTTCCAGTGTTATAATACTGGAAAGGTGTTACATTGGAAGAATCAGAGGGCAGACACTTTTTATAATGTTCCATTGTTATAATACTGGACAGGTGATACATTAAAAGAATCAGAGGGCAGACACTGTTTATTATGTTCCAGTGTTATAATACTGGAAAGGTGTTACATTGGAAGAATCAGATGGCAGACACTTTTTATAATGTTCCATTGTTATAATACTGGACAGGTGATACATTGGAAGAATCAGAGGGCAGACACTGTTTATTATGTTCCAGTGTTATAATACTGGAAAGGTGATACATTGGAAGAATCAGAGGGAAGACACTGTTTATAATGTTCCATTGTTATAATACTGGAAAGGTGATACATTGGAAGAATCAGAGGGAAGACACTGTTTATTATGTTCCATTGTTATAATACTGGAAATGTGATACATTTGAAGAATCAGACGGCAGACACTGTTTATTATGTTCCAGAGTTATAATACTGGAAAGGTGTTACATTGGAAGAATTAGAGGGCAGACACTGTTTATAATGTTCCATTGTTATAATACTGGACAGGTAATACATTGGAAAAATCAGAGGGCAGACACTGTTTATTATGTTCCAGTGTTATATTACTGGAAAGGTGTTACATTTGAAGAATCAGAGGGCAGACACTGTTTATAATGTTCCATTGTTATAATACTGGTCAGGTAATACATTGGAAGAATCAGAGGGCAGACACTGTTTATTATGTTCCAGTGTTATAATACTGGAAAGGCGATACATTGGAAGAATCAGAGGGTAGACACTGTTTATAATGTTCCACTGTTATAATACTGGAAAGGTGATACATTAGAAGAATCAGAGGGAAGACACTGTTTATAATTATCCATTGTTATAATACTGGAAAAGTGATACATCGGAAGAGTCAGAGGGCAGACACGGTTTATTATGTTCCAGTGTTATAATACTGGAAAGGTGTTTCATTGGAATAATCAGAGGGCCGACACTGTTTATAATGTTCCATTGTTATAATACTGGACAGGTGATAAATTGGAAGAATCAGAGGGCAGACACTGTTTATAATGTTCCATTGTTATAATACTGGACAGGTGATACATTGGAAGAATCAGAGGACAGACACTTTTTATTATGTTCCAGTGTTATAATACTGTAAAGGTGATACATTGGAAGAATCAGAGGGAAGACACTGTTTGTAATGTTCCATTGTTATAATACTGGAAAGGTGATACATTGGAAGAATCAGAGGGAAGACACTGTTTATTAAGTGCCAGTGTTATAATACTGGAAAGGTGTTACATTGGAAGAATCAGAGGGCAGACACTGTTTATAATGTTCCATTGTTATAATACTGAAAAGGTGATACATTGGAAGAATCAGAGGGAAGACTGTTTATTATGTTCCATTGTTATAATACTGAACAGGTGATACATTGGAAGAATCAAAAGGAAGACACTGTTTATTATGTTCCATTGTTATAATACTGGACAGGTGATACATTGAAAGAATCAGAAGGAAGACACTGTTTATTATGTTCCATTGTTATAATACTGGACAGGTGATACACTGGAGGAATCAGAGGGAAGACACTGTTTATTATGTACCATTGTCATAATACTGGACAGGTGATACACTGGAGGAATCAGAGGGAAGACACTGTTTATTATGTTCCATTGTTATACTACTGGAAAGGTGATTCATTGGAAGAATCAGAGGGTAGACACTGTTTATTATGTTCCAGTGTTATATTACTGGAAAGGTGTTACATTGGAAGAATCAGAGGACAGACACTGTTTATAATGTTCCATTGTTATAATACTGGACAGGTGATACATTGGAAGAATCAGAGGGCAGACACTGTTTATAATGTTCCAGTGTTATAATACTGGAAAGGTGATACACTGGAAGAATCAGAGGGAATACACTGTTTATTATGTTCCATTGTTATAATACTGGACAGGTGATACACTTGAAGAATCAGAGGGTAGACACTGTTTATAATGTTCCACTGTTATAATACTGTAAAGGTGATACATTGGAAGAAACAGAGGATAGACACTGTTTTTAATGTTCCATTGTTATAATACTCGACAGGTGATACACTGGAAGAATCAGAGGGTAGACACTGTTTATTATTTTCCAGTGTTATAATACTGGACAGGTGATACATTGGAAGAATCAGAGGGAAGACACTGTTTATTATGTTCCAACATTATAATACTGGAAATGTGATACATTGGAAGAATCAGAGGGTAGACACTGTTTATAATGTTCCATTGTTATAATACTGGACAGGTGATACACTGGAAGAATCAGAGGGTAGACACTGTTATTATGTTCCAGTGTTATAATACTGGAAAGGTGATACATTGGAAGAATCAGAGGGCAGACACTGTTTATAATGTTCCATTGTCATAATACTGGACAGGTGAAACATTGGAAGAATCAGAGGGCAGACACTGTTTATTATGTTCCAGTGTTATAGTATTCGAAATGTGTTACATTTGAAGAATCAGAGGGCATACACTGTTTATAATGTTCCATTGTTATAATACTGGACAGGTGATACATTGGAAGAATCAGAGGGCAGACACTGTTTATAATGTTCCATTGTTATAATACTGGACAGGTGATACTTTGGAAGAATTAGAGGGCAGACACTGTTTATTATGTTCCATTGTTATAATACTGGACAGGTGATACTTTGGAAGAATTAGATGGCAGACACTGTTTATTATGTTCCAGTGTTATAATACTGGAAAGGTGAAACATTGGAAGAATCAGAGGAAAGAAAGTGTTTATAATGTTCCCTTGTTATAATACTGGAAAGGTGATACATCGGAAGAATCAGAGGGCAGACACTGTTTATTATATTCCAGTGTTATAATAGTGGAAAGGTGTTACATCGGAAGAATCAGAGAGCAGACATTGTTTATAATGTTCCATTGTTATAATACTGGACAGGTGATACATTGGAAGAATCAGAGGGCAGACACTGTTTATAATGTTCCATTGTTATAATACTGGACAGGTGATACTTTGGAAGAATTAGAGGGCAGACACTGTTTATTATGTTCCAGTGTTATAATACTGGAAAGGTGATACATTGGAAGAATTAGAGGGAAGACACTGTTTACTATCTTCCATTGTTATAATACTGGAAAGGTGATACATTTGAAGAATCAGAGGGTAGACACTGTTTATAATATTCCATTGTTATAATACTGGAAAGGTGTTACATTGGAAGAATCAGAGGGAAGACACCGTTTATTATGTTCCATTTTAATAATACTGGAAAGGTGTTACATTGGAAGAATCAGAGGGCAGACACTTTTTATAATGTTCCATTGTTATAATACTGGACAGGTTATACACTGGAAGAATCAGAGGGTAGACACTGTTTATTATTTTCCAGTGTTAAAATACTGGACAGGTGATACATTGGAAGAATTAGAGGGAAGACACAGTTTACTATCTTCCATTGTTATAATACTGGAAAGGTGATACAATTGAAGAATCAGAGGGTAGACACTGTTTATAATATTCCATTGTTATAATACTGGAAAGGTGTTACATTGGAAGAATCAGAGGGAAGACACCGTTTATTATGTTCCATTGTAATAATACTGGAAAGGTGTTACATTGGAAGAATCAGAGGGCAGACACTTTTTATAATGTTCCATTGTTACAATACTGGACAGGTGATACATTGGAAGAATCAGAGGGCCGACACTGTTTATTATGTTCCAGTGTTATAATACTGGAAAGGTGATACATTGGAAGAATCAGAGGGAAGACACTGTTTATTATGATCCATTGTTATACTACTGGAAAGGTGATACATTGGAAGAATCAGAGGGAAGACACTGTTTATTATGTTCCATTGTTATAATACTGGAAATGTGATACATTGGAAGAATCAGAGGGCAGACACTGTTTATTATGTTCCAGAGTTATAATACTGGAAAGGTGTTACATTGGAAGAATTAGAGGGCAGACACTGTTTATAATGTTCCATTGTTATAATACTGGACAGGTGATACATTGGAAGAATCAGAGGTCAGACACTGTTTATTATGTTCCAGTGTTATAATACTGGAAAGGTGTTACATTTGAAGAATCAGAGGGCAGACAAAATTTATAATGTTCCATTGTTATAATACTGGTCAGGTGATACATTGGAAGAATCAGAGGGCAGACACTGTTTATTATGTTCCAGTGTTATAATACTGGAAAGGTGATACACTGGAAGAATCAGAGGGAATACACTGTTTATTATGTTCCATTGTTATAATACTGGACAGGTGATAAACTGGAAGAATCAGAGGGTAGACACTGTTTATAATGTTCCAGTGTTATAATACTGGAAAGGTGATACATTGGAATAATCAGAGGGAAGACACTGTTTATTATGTTCCATTGTAATAATACTGGAAATGTGTTACATTGGAAGAATCAGAGGGCAGACACTGTTTATAATGTTCCATTGTTATAATACTGGACAGGTGATACATTGGAAGAATCAGAGGGCATACACTGTTTATTATGTTCCAGTGTTATAGTATTGGAAATTTGTTACATTTGAAGAATCAGAGGGCTGACACTGTTTATAATGTTCCATTGTTATAATACTGGACAGGTGATACATTGGAAGAATCAGAGGGCAGACACTGTTTATTATGTTCCAGTGTTATAATACTGGAAAGGTGATACATTGGCAGAATCAGAGGGGAGACACTGTTTATAATGTTCCATTTTTATAATACTGGAAAGGTGATACATTGGAAGAAACAGAGGGAAGACACTGTTTATAATGTTACATTGTTATAATACTGGAAAGGTGATACATCGGAAGAATCAGAGGGCAGACACTGTTTATTATGTTCAAATGTTATAATACTGGAAAGGTGTTATATCGGAAGAATCAGAGGGCAAACACTATTTATAATGTTTCATTGTTATAATACTGGACAGGTGATACATTGGAAAAATCAGAGGGCAGACACTGTTTATTATGTTCCAGTGTTATAATACTGGAAAGGTGTTACATTGGAAGAATCAGAGGGCAGACACTTTTTATAATGTTCCATTGTTATAATACTGGACAGGTGTTACATTGGAAGAATCAGATGGCAGACACTTTTTATAATGTTCCATTGTTATAATACTGGACAGGTGATACATTGGAAGAATCAGAGGGCAGACACTGTTTATTATGTTCCAGTGTTATAATACTGGAAAGGTGATACATTGGAAGAATCAGAGGGAAGACACTGTTTATAATGTTCCATTGTTATAATACTGGAAAGGTGATACATTGGAAGAATCAGAGGGAAGACACTGTTTATTATGTTCCATTGTTATAATACTGGAAATGTGATACATTTGAAGAATCAGACGGCAGACACTGTTTATTATGTTCCAGAGTTATAATACTGGAAAGGTGTTACATTGGAAGAATTAGAGGGCAGACACTGTTTATAATGTTCCATTGTTATAATACTGGACAGGTGATACATTGGAAAAATCAGAGGGCAGACACTGTTTATTATGTTCCAGTGTTATATTACTGGAAAGGTGTTACATTTGAAGAATCAGAGGGCAGACACTGTTTATAATGTTCCATTGTTATAATACTGGTCAGGTAATACATTGGAAGAATCAGAGGGCAGACACTGTTTATTATGTTCCAGTGTTATAATACTGGAAAGGCGATACATTGGAAGAATCAGAGGGTAGACACTGTTTATAATGTTCCACTGTTATAATACTGGAAAGGTGATACATTAGAAGAATCAGAGGGAAGACACTGTTTATAATTATCCATTGTTATAATACTGGAAAAGTGATACATCGGAAGAGTCAGAGGGCAGACACGGTTTATTATGTTCCAGTGTTATAATACTGGAAAGGTGTTTCATTGGAATAATCAGAGGGCCGACACTGTTTATAATGTTCCATTGTTATAATACTGGACAGGTGATAAATTGGAAGAATCAGAGGGCAGACACTGTTTATAATGTTCCATTGTTATAATACTGGACAGGTGATACATTGGAAGAATCAGAGGACAGACACTTTTTATTATGTTCCAGTGTTATAATACTGTAAAGGTGATACATTGGAAGAATCAGAGGGAAGACACTGTTTGTAATGTTCCATTGTTATAATACTGGAAAGGTGATACATTGGAAGAATCAGAGGGAAGACACTGTTTATTAAGTGCCAGTGTTATAATACTGGAAAGGTGTTACATTGGAAGAATCAGAGGGCAGACACTGTTTATAATGTTCCATTGTTATAATACTGAAAAGGTGATACATTGGAAGAATCAGAGGGAAGACTGTTTATTATGTTCCATTGTTATAATACTGAACAGGTGATACATTGGAAGAATCAAAAGGAAGACACTGTTTATTATGTTCCATTGTTATAATACTGGACAGGTGATACATTGAAAGAATCAGAAGGAAGACACTGTTTATTATGTTCCATTGTTATAATACTGGACAGGTGATACACTGGAGGAATCAGAGGGAAGACACTGTTTATTATGTTCCATTGTCATAATACTGGACAGGTGATACACTGGAGGAATCAGAGGGAAGACACTGTTTATTATGTTCCATTGTTATACTACTGGAAAGGTGATTCATTGGAAGAATCAGAGGGTAGACACTGTTTATTATGTTCCAGTGTTATATTACTGGAAAGGTGTTACATTGGAAGAATCAGAGGACAGACACTGTTTATAATGTTCCATTGTTATAATACTGGACAGGTGATACATTGGAAGAATCAGAGGGCAGACACTGTTTATAATGTTCCAGTGTTATAATACTGGAAAGGTGATACACTGGAAGAATCAGAGGGAATACACTGTTTATTATGTTCCATTGTTATAATACTGGACAGGTGATACACTGGAAGAATCAGAGGGTAGACACTGTTTATAATGTTCCACTGTTATAATACTGGAATGGTGATACATTGGAAGAAACAGAGGATAGACACTGTTTTTAATGTTCCATTGTTATAATACTCGACAGGTGATACACTGGAAGAATCAGAGGGTAGACACTGTTTATTATTTTCCAGTGTTATAATACTGGACAGGTGATACATTGGAAGAATCAGAGGGAAGACACTGTTTATTATGTTCCAACATTATAATACTGGAAATGTGATACATTGGAAGAATCAGAGGGTAGACACTGTTTATAATGTTCCATTGTTATAATACTGGACAGGTGATACACTGGAAGAATCAGAGGGTAGACACTGTTATTATGTTCCAGTGTTATAATACTGGAAAGGTGATACATTGGAAGAATCAGAGGGCAGACACTGTTTATAATGTTCCATTGTCATAATACTGGACAGGTGAAACATTGGAAGAATCAGAGGGCAGACACTGTTTATTATGTTCCAGTGTTATAGTATTCGAAATGTGTTACATTTGAAGAATCAGAGGGCATACACTGTTTATAATGTTCCATTGTTATAATACTGGACAGGTGATACATTGGAAGAATCAGAGGGCAGACACTGTTTATAATGTTCCATTGTTATAATACTGGACAGGTGATACTTTGGAAGAATTAGAGGGCAGACACTGTTTATTATGTTCCATTGTTATAATACTGGACAGGTGATACTTTGGAAGAATTAGATGGCAGACACTGTTTATTATGTTCCAGTGTTATAATACTGGAAAGGTGATACATTGGAAGAATCAGAGGAAAGAAAGTGTTTATAATGTTCCATTGTTATAATACTGGAAAGGTGATACATCGGAAGAATCAGAGGGCAGACACTGTTTATTATATTCCAGTGTTATAATAGTGGAAAGGTGTTACATCGGAAGAATCAGAGAGCAGACATTGTTTATAATGTTCCATTGTTATAAGACTGGACAGGTGATACATTGGAAGAATCAGAGGGCAGACACTGTTTATAATGTTCCATTGTTTTAATACTGGACAGGTGATACTTTGGAAGAATTAGAGGGCAGACACTGTTTATTATGTTCCAGTGTTATAATACTGGAAAGGTGATACATTGGAAGAATTAGAGGGAAGACACTGTTTACTATCTTCCATTGTTATAATACTGGAAAGGTGATACATTTGAAGAATCAGAGGGTAGACACTGTTTATAATATTCCATTGTTATAATACTGGAAAGGTGTTACATTGGAAGAATCAGAGGGAAGACACCGTTTATTATGTTCCATTGTAATAATACTGGAAAGGTGTTACATTGGAAGAATCAGAGGGCAGACACTTTTTATAATGTTCCATTGTTATAATACTGGACAGGTTATACACTGGAAGAATCAGAGGGTAGACACTGTTTATTATTTTCCAGTGTTAAAATACTGGACAGGTGATACATTGGAAGAATTAGAGGGAAGACACAGTTTACTATCTTCCATTGTTATAATACTGGAAAGGTGATACAATTGAAGAATCAGAGGGTAGACACTGTTTATACTATTCCATTGTTATAATACTGGAAAGGTGTTACATTGGAAGAATCAGAGGGAAGACACCGTTTATTATGTTCCATTGTAATAATACTGGAAAGGTGTTACATTGGAAGAATCAGAGGGCAGACACTTTTTATAATGTTCCATTGTTACAATACTGGACAGGTGATACATTGGGAGAATCAGAGGGCCGACACTGTTTATTATGTTCCAGTGTTATAATACTGGAAAGGTGATACATTGGAAGAATCAGAGGGAAGACACTGTTTATTATGATCCATTGTTATACTACTGGAAAGGTGATACATTGGAAGAATCAGAGGGAAGACACTGTTTATTATGTTCCATCGTTATAATACTGGAAATGTGATACATTGGAAGAATCAGAGGGCAGACACTGTTTATTATGTTCCAGAGTTATAATACTGGAAAGGTGTTACATTGGAAGAATTAGAGGGCAGACACTGTTTATAATGTTCCATTGTTATAATACTGGACAGGTGATACATTGGAAGAATCAGAGGTCAGACACTGTTTATTATGTTCCAGTGTTATAATACTGGAAAGGTGTTACATTTGAAGAATCAGAGGGCAGACAAAATTTATAATGTTCCATTGTTATAATACTGGTCAGGTGATACATTGGAAGAATCAGAGGGCAGACACTGTTTATTATGTTCCAGTGTTATAATACTGGAAAGGTGATACACTGGAAGAATCAGAGGGAATACACTGTTTATTATGTTCCATTGTTATAATACTGGACAGGTGATAAACTGAAGAATCAGAGGGTAGACACTGTTTATAATGTTCCAGTGTTATAATACTGGAAAGGTGATACATTGGAATAATCAGAGGGAAGACACTGTTTATTATGTTCCATTGTTATAATACTGGAAATGTGATACATTGGAAGAATCAGAGGGCAGACACTGTTTATTATGTTCCAGAGTTATAATACTGGAAAGGTGTTACATTGGAAGAATTAGAGGGCAGACACTGTTTATAATGTTCCATTGTTATAATACTGGACAGGTGATACATTGGAAGAATCAGAGGCAGACACTGTTTATTATGTTCCAGTGTTATAATACTGAAAGGTGATACACTGGAAGAATCAGAGGGAATACACTGTTTATTATGTTCCATTGTTATAATACTGGACAGGTTATACACTGGAAGAATCAGAGGGTAGACACTG
>JAWPHD010026846.1:0-11044 GCA_037043455.1 Cyrtodaria siliqua | reverse complement strand
GTTTCTCAAGCTTATCAAGCTTATTAAAATCTTCATTTATAAAAACCACGTTAAAGAACCGCAGAAATGTATTCCCGAATTTGGGGCGGCTCGAAATATTAACATTTGCTAGTAAGATAGATAGAGTAGCTTAGGTACATTTTTTTTTGAATTCCACTCTCTGGGGTGGCTCGAAATATTGCCATATTATTAGCTTAATTACCTATATCACTGGGGTCAAATATATTAAAGTTTATAGCTTTAGCTTACCCAGGGCTAGGCTAAGTCTCAGAGCTGGAACTTGGAGATGCCACTTGACAGAAGGTGGCAACATCTGCAAAGATCCCTGAAAGAAAATCAATTTTTGTTTGTATACATACATACCTACAGTAGATGTGTTAATCCTTTACAGTACTGCTGTAGCTATATGCAAACTTTGGGCAGTGTGGGGGGGGGGGGGGGGGGGGGGGGGGGGGGGGGGGGGGGGGGGGGGGGGGGGGGATGCAAGGGCACCGATTTTGTGGGTGGGGAGGGTGAAGGGGAGGTGGCAACGGTGCATTTCTGATCTGCGGTCATAGAGGGGGTTTGGGGACAAGGCCATTTATTTTTGGGGAACAATGGAACATTTTCTGTTATTGGTAATATTTTTGGGGAACAATGGAACATTTTCTGTTATTGGTAATATTTTTAGGGAACAAGGGAACATAATAATAAAAATAAATTGGAAAAATATTTTTGGAGAACAAAGCAAAATATTTTTGGGGAACATTGGATCATATTTTCTGTGAACATAGACCCCACTGGAAGGGTCTCATCATAGAAATAATACATCAGTGCTATATTATTATTAAATTTTAACGGAGACACTATAAACATGAACATGCACTAAATAAAACACATTTATGGGTCAGTACCGAGTGCTGTACATACCTTTCATCCTTTGTTTTTCCTTTATGTCTAAACACCAAAGTTGTCGGTGTCCCTAATCGAGGCGAAGGGACATGACTCATGTGGTCTACATGACATGACCTTGACAGGAGATGTCCTACAAGTATTTGTTACATCATTCACCCATAACAATAGTTAACACATGAATAGGTCTGTCTTTTTGCTCATTAAATCCTGGAATTGTGAAGTATTCACTTGCAATTATCCATAGTTCATTCAACCGTAAATCAACACAACAAATTACTGCCGACTTGGCCTGTTGTGATTTTAATAAGCGTCTAGGGCGGCTGATTTTTACCGTAAACATGCTAAAGGAAAGGCAGAAAAAGTGTTTAAATGTTGACTTACTGACATTTTATTCGGAGCAGGAAATAACTATATCCGGGAGTAGAAAATCTTCATGTTTTACGTTTCTGTTATTGATTTTCAGTTTTGCTTATTTAGCTTGTAGCCGCCATTTTGAATAATGTGTGTTTTGAGTGAGAAAAAAGGGTGACCATCTTTCAAAACGGTCTCAAAAAATGGGTAGTCATGAATTTTGCCGAAATTTTCAGGAAAGGTAGTAGAGGTACTGATCTATCATTCCTGTTAATTTAAGCCAAATTAGTGACAACACATTTTTTGTGACCGTTTTGAGAAATCGGCAATTTTGCAGTTTCAAAAACCTCAAAATTTCCGATCTTCACATTTGAACAGCGATTTAGGCTATGCAAAATATACCAATAGTAGTCAAAACGAATGCTATGGGGATGTTTAACGTATAAACTTACTTTATTCATTGTCTGTGTTGTTTTTGCATTCAAAATTGGCTTAAGCTAACGTTTTTTAAAAGACAACTGCAATTTCCGCGTAACTGCACGTGAGTGCAAATTGGGACTACTTCGTGTTAAAACACTTGAAACTCAAAAGTGAGTTATGCGGTGTGTGCGCGTGAAAAGCTTCAGCTGCTGCTGCACTGTTATAGTCAATTTCAATTATCATTTGTTTTTTAATTTGTTAGTAAATACTACGGTAGAGTTTCTTTATATGTGTGGGACAGACATAGGGAAGTTGAATCAACGGGAAGTGACTAATGTTAAGTTATTTGTCCCTGCAGCAAAAAGCGTGTTCTAGGTTACGTTACTAAACTTGGACAAGTTCAAAACCAGTTGCATCAGAGTCTACACATCAGAGTTGTAGCCTTTGATTTTCGTGTGGTTCCGGGGGCCCCGTTTGGTTACGGGGCAAAGAATAGGGCCACTGCAGATCCCGTTGGAGGGGAAGGCAGAGGGGAAGGCAGAGGGGTAGAACCCCCCCCCCCCAACTCCCCACACCCCACACCCCAAATACATGTTCATTTTATCATTTTTTGTTCATGCTCATTAAAGGTCTTCATCATGACCCCTGCATTGTTTCAGGTGCCATCTCGCTCATATCACTAGAGCAGTGGCAGAAAAACTATAACGTGGCTCCAGCGTAAATGGAGTGTCTACAATAAAATTTGCAGCAACTCTGCAGTTCAGGGTGAGAAGGTTCTAGGCCCGTTCTCCATATTTTATCTTGATGTACATGGAGGATGAGCCTGGCATGTTCATTCCTGTTAGGCTCCATATAACCTTTCATGTGTTGGTGCGCCTTAAAACCCAATTCAATTGATTTTCGTACCTCGTTTCGTCACAATATTAACTGAACAAAAATGTCAGCGTACTTCGAGTCGGTACTTCGCGGAATGTATAGCACTGATTTAATCATAACAGAATACATTCTTATATCTTCAAGTCCATGATTTCTTTATGATAGTACAGCTGTGATAGTAGATCTATTTTACCGAAAATGAACATGTGTTCAATTTGCGAGGACAGTCTTGACAATGGACAATATACTGTTATTTTAATGAAGAAAGGGTGTGATGGTGTAAATAGAACAAGTAAAGCTCGTGGCGACAAGTTATTTGTACAGCCTGGGCAAACTGTTCATAAAACATGTAGGGTTACATATATCAGTCCTAAATCAAAAGCAGGGCACAAGAGAAAATGTGAAGCTACTACAGGGAAAGACGACCCGCAACACACGCTTAGGTCTGAGAGGTCTGAGGGATCATTTTCATATAGGGAAGACTGCTTATTTTGTGGCAAACTAGTAGGGTAAACAAGCTTCGGAAATGAAACCAAATCTATCTTTTCTGTAAGAACCTATGATTTTCAGGAGCGAATAGTTGAAGCATGCGAAAAAAGACAAGATTTTTGGTCTAAATGAGGTGTATGCCAGCATTCAAACGGTACATGATCTTCATGCAGCCGATGCCATTTATCACCGGGAGTTCAGGGTTTGTTTCAGGACAGGCAAAGGAAAGCCTCGACAGTTTTCCGAAGTAGCTTCTGGTTCCGGTGCAGTCAAACGTGGCAGACCATCTTCCACTGTCACCGATGACGCTGTAAAACAGTAACGTTCTTCGTACAGTCACGTTCCTCGAAGAAAACGACGAGGAACAAATATCTGTCAATGATTTAATTTCTACTGCGAGCCCAAAAATGCCGATTCGAAAGA
This sequence comes from Cyrtodaria siliqua, assembly GCA_037043455.1. NCBI lineage: Eukaryota > Metazoa > Mollusca > Bivalvia > Adapedonta > Hiatellidae > Cyrtodaria > Cyrtodaria siliqua. Next base: position 7,591 of record JAWPHD010026846.1, on the reverse strand, counting down.
CATCAGACTAAACATATCAGACTTATAGCCCTTGATTTAAAAAAAAAGAAGGTTTTCCAGTAGACCTTAGACTATTCAAGCCAGTAGAGTGATACAGGCCCTTTTGTTCATCTTGTTCCCGGAAGACTACTTAATACACGCCACTCTGTAAATGACATACTTTTAGACATGGAGGTCATCTTGAGTGACAGTTTGGCCATAAAACACAAATGTGTCTATCCATCAACAATTGCATTCTAGTCTAGAATTAAAAAAGTTTAAGGACAATCGATCACAAAATATTTCGAATGGATCGACCCTCTAAGATTTTTATAGTTCACCCAAGATCGCCAACTTGGCTAAAACTATGTCAAATTTATGGAAATTTTAAATGTCCAGCAATCGTGCAAATATCCATACAGTCTTTCCTATCAAACCTTGCATTCTCAGTACTAACCATGTACTTCTTATATATGCGACCGATAGAACAAACAGTAACTGGATGACACAGCAGGGGTACCACTTTGGAACGGTCAGATGCAAAGGGTGACCGGGTGTTTAAAGCGGTTCCTCTGGTGCACAAAAGCATCAAAGAGGAAAGCTTAGTAGCGAACTGTAAATGGGTCACCCACTAAACATGAAAGAAGATTGGTTGTAGATCTCTGCACTTTCTCTCATTGCCCTTTATCTTTGTGTGAAAATTCATTGCAGTCCCATTAGTAGTTTTTGAATTATACTCCAGACAAGAACTAAACGTATAAAATTACAATGGATAATAACTCTAACAGAGGCCTGTAAGAGATATTTTCCCAAACAGAAAGCAGCGGTCTCTCAGAATTTGAGAAAAAGCATTAATTTTGTCTGTTAAGTCAGTTCGGACTGAGAATTCAGTAATTATATTATAAACAAGAAAACCGGTAGAACCTATGGATGCGCCCCAAAATGTATCCTCAACTTATCATGTGGCCTTGCATCACCCAGCAGTTTTCAATTTGCAGTTCCATTAGTAGTTTATTCTCCAGATAAAAAATCTAAGTATAAAAATACAAAGGGCAATAACTCTAATTTGAATGAGACAGAGTTACGGTTCTTGCACTCTGTACTTTCTCTCATTGCCCTCTATCATTGTTTGAAGTTTCATTGTAATCGCATAAGCAGTTTTGAAGGTACGCTCCGGACAAAAGTGGGACGGGCGAAAGGACGGAAGGACAAAGCGGCGACTCCACAAAAAAAATCCGGGGATCATAAAAATAGAGCATTCACAGAATACATTCAACCTAAAACAAAAACAAATACAGAAACTCATTTGAAATACAAAATCAACAACAATTACAAGGAAACGGTCAGAGAAAAAAAGGTCGGTACAAAGGTTGGGAATGTTAAAGTCCTCAACTTGACTACAAGCAGTCGAAAAACAAATAATTTGAGGAACATATACCCCATAAGAAGCATAACTATATACTGTTCTCTAGAACATTAGAAAACGAAATATTTTTTATTGACCCTTTAGTCTTGAAAACCGATTATTAATATGAATAAAAACACACAAAAACAATTTGAAATCGCATCTGAATGTATTTCTAACACGATCAAATTGTAATTTAATTAACAGCAAAGCAGCTTACGCTAACAGCAGAATCTGTTTCAAACTGGTGCATGATTCTCAAGTATAGGAGTGCATATCTCGATTCAAACTGCAAATTATATGGCGACTGATTCCGTATCTGCGCAGATGTCGTGATATATACAACCCTGCCTGTTTGATTATTATTCTTACCTGGTTTTCTGTATGAATGGAAGATGCTTATGCCGCTGGGTATATTTCATCGATTGGATGGAAGAGCAGACTTTTTTTAATTATGCTGAGACGTTATTCACTAGTATATGGAATTGAGCAGATGTGTTTACCGTCAGTGTTTACGGACACCATCATATTCAATTTGAGTTATACATGTTTTTATACACAAGTCAACTAACTCGTGATAGGTGACTACTGAAAGATTATGAGAGTGGACCTTTGGAAACGGATGAGCACGGTAAATACGAAATATTGCAGTCTCGGTTTGATTGAGACTGTTCGTTTTATTTTATATTCGTATATCGTCTGCTTCTTTTATCGTGCTATGTAGTATACGTCATCCTAAGCTCATAAAATGGGTTCTAAATTAAAGCAAATATCATCAAATTATCATATATATTGCTTTAATCTTAATTTTGACAATGTCTAAACAATATGCGAAAAACGTGTCCTATAGAAACCACAGCAGCACCTAATCGCAGTGGAACCCTAGGTCCGCAGTGGCACCCTAGGTCCGCAGGGTACCACAAACTAAATAAAATGAGCAAATTTAAAGTCAAGAACGGGACAATAAACAACATACAAGAGTGGTTAAGACAGGGTTACCGACTGTCATATGGTACTGCGGTCCACTAGATTCAATATACTGAACAAAAAATGTCAGCACATAAAATGCATATCAATTCCATAGACGATAAATGAAGTCGTGTATGTTCGGTGATAATAAAACCAATATGTTGGGAACATACCTTCATAGTTTATCGAAAAGCATGATCATTTCAAAGCAATTGGTGGTGGGGGGATTTTAAAGTAAGTCATTACTAAATTTGGAACGTTTTTGTTTGAGAATAATAATAACACACTTTAGCCGTTTTTAAACAATGACAAAATGGACAATTCTTGTCAATGTCAAACATTACATTTGTTCAAAAGAAATACGTTTGTATAACGAAATACGTTGTTTATAGCTCATGGGATGACGAGTTGTCCGTCGTCCGTTAACGTCTGCCTAGTTAAGACGATAGGGCCCACATCATTTTCATCTAATCTTTACCAATCTTTACCCGATTGTTAATAATAATGAAAGGTCGGACATGTTCGAAAACTGGTCTGATCGGGCCAGTAACACCAGAGTTATGGCTCTTGATTTAGTTAAAAATGCAATAGTTTGCCTCGTTAAGACGATAGGGCCTTCATTTTTCATCCGATCTTTACAAATCTTTACCTGATTGTTAATATAAATGAAAACTCGGATAAGTTTGAGACCAGCCATATCGGACCAGTACCACCTGAGTTATGGCCCTTGATATGCATTTGAAGTTTTAACGTAGCAAACAGAACGAAAACTGAATTCTATTCATCAGATTCCTCATCAACTATATTTGCAGAAGCAATGTAACGTTGACTCTAAACCAGTTTCAGCAATCAAGCATCTAGCTCAATCTCGGTAAATATCAGTCTTACTAGACTCAATAAACAATGCAACATAATCACTAAGAAAAGACATATCAGATCTCCTAATGCTAGACAATTCTGAAAATTAAAAAAATCCAGCATTTGCCACTAAACACATTGCCACATTTCTCAAATCCATTACGTAAAAACGTAGTGCACCGATTATTTGTATATCCAGCCAAATCATGAGCCCATTTAACTCCGTAAAAAGCTTTATCAACAGTGGCTGGCGACGTATTCCTTTGAATCAATGACACTAAATATAATGAGAAATCTGAATTCTTAGCTGGTAAAGACGCTAAAGTGTGCTGTGTAGCCCAATCACACCAAACTTTAAATGCTCGTTAAAAAAAGAAATACAGTAATTTGATTACGTCAACAAACAGCAAAATAATAATTTTAGGATATCCTTTTTTTTAAACAGAATAATATATACGCCACCAAATCGATCGTACCTGTGTGCAGTAAAGATTGAACAAGGTTAATCTGTTAAAACGCCAATTTAACTTCGCCCTCGCTCTTCAACTACTAACAAAAGGTCACACCGACAAGGTCACTTCGACATTTTCATCTATATCACAAGGTCACATCAAACTTCTCAACTACATACACAAAGTCACCCCGACCATCTCGACTAAGGTCACGCTCAACCTTCTCAACTACATACACAGGTCACCCCCTACCTTCTCAACTACAGGCACAAGGTCACCCCCTACACTCTCAAATACATGTACAATGTCACCCCCTACCATCTCAACTACATGCACAATGTCACCCCCTACCATTTCAACTACATGCACAAGGTCACCCCTACCTTCTCAACTACATGCACAATGCAACCCCCTACCATTTCAACTACATGCACAAGGTCACCCCCTACCTTCTCAACTACATGCACAATGTCAACCCCTACCATCTCAACTACATGCACAAGGTCACCCCTACCTTCTCAACTACATGCACAATGTCACCATCTACCATCTCAACTACTTGCACAAGGTCACCCCTACCTTCTCAACTACATGCACAATATCACCCCCTACCATCTCAGCTACATGCACAAGGTCACACCCTACCTTCTCAACTACATGCACAAGGTCACCCCGACCCTCTCAACTACATGCACAAGGTCACCCCCTACCATCTCAATTACATGCACAATGTCTCTCCCTACCTTCTCAACTACATGCACAAGGTCACCCCGACCCTCTCAGCTACATGCAGAAGGTCACACCCTACCATCTCAACTACATGCACAATGTCACCCCCTACCATCTCAACTACATGCACAAGGTCACCCCTACATTCTCAACTACATGCACAATGTCACCTGCTACCATCTCAACTTCATGCACAATGTCACACCCTACCTTCTCAACTTCATGCACAATGTCACTCCCTACCATCTCAACTACATGCAAAATGTCACCCCCTACCATCTTAACTACATGCAAAATGTCACCCCCTACCATCTCAACTACATGCAAAATGTCACCCGCTACCATCTCAGCTGCATGCACAATGTCACCCCCTACCTTCTCAACTACATGCACAAGGTCACCCCTACCTTCTCAACTACATGCACAATATCACCCCCTACCTTCTCAACTACATGCACAAGGTCACCCCCTACCTTCACAACTACATGCACAAGGTCACCCCTACCTTCTCAACTACATGCACAATGTCACCCCCTACCTTCTCAACTACATGCACAATATCATCCCTACCTTCTCAACTACATGCACCATGTCACCCCCTACCATCTCAACTACATGCACAATGTCACCCCCTACAATCTCAACTACATGCACAAGGTCACCCCTACCTTCTCAACTACATGCACAATGTCACCCGCTACCATCTCAGCTACATGCACAAGGTCACCCCTACCATCTCAACTACATGCACAAGGTCACCCCTACCGTCTCAACTACATGCACAATATCACCCCCTACCATCTCAGCTACATGCACAAGGTCACCCCCTACCTTCTCAACTACATGCACAAGGTCACCCCGACCCTTTCAACTACATGCACAAGGTCACCCCTACCTTCTCAACTACATGCACAAGGTCACCCCTACCTTCTCAACTACATGCACAAGGTCACCCCTACCATCTCAGCTACATGCACAAGGTCACCCCCTACCTTCTCAACTACATGCACAAGGTCACCCCGACCCTCTCAACTACATGCACAAGGTCACCCCTACCGTCTCAACTACATGCACAAGGTTACCCCTACCTTCTCAACTACATGCACAATGTCACCCCCTACCATCTCAGCTACATGCACAATGTCACCCATACCTTCTCAACTACATGCACAATGTCACCACCTACCATCTCAACTACATGCACAATGCCACCCCTACCATCTCAACTACATGCACAATGTCACCCCTACCATCTCAGCTACATGCACAATGGGACCCTCTACCTTCTCAACTACATGCACAAGGTCACCCCCTACCTTCTCAACTACATGCACAAAGTCACTCCCTACCTTCTCAACTACATGCACAAGGTCACCCCCTACCATCTCAACTACATACACAAGGTCACTCCCTACCTTCTCAACTACATGCACAAGGTCACCCCCTACCATCTCAACTACATACACAAGGTCACTCCTTACCTTCTCAACTACATGCACAATGTCACCCAAAACTTTCTTAACTACATGTACAAGGTAAATACGGCCTTCTCTATAATAGTCAACTCCGAATAATTCAATAACAATGTCTAAAACCATTGTTTAATATTAAAAAGATAATATCCTCAAACGAGCAATTATCACATATTTAAAATATCATTCTTTGATAACTTCTAAACCCCTAAAATAAATAATTCATCTGGTTCATTATTATTTAATTTAAAACAAGACCCGTGGGAAATACTCGACTAGTCAAAACACTCAATGTCAATTGTCAAACACTCATTCATAAACCGCTTACGAAATAACGAAGACCTATCACGTGGTTGCTAAATACCTGCCTACCTAGCGTGTAGAAGTCACATGACCTGCAGTCAAGCGCGCGAAATTATTCGTACAAAGAAAACAGCCAATCCAAAATACAGATCAATGTGCGGTTGCAAAGCGACAATAATCGGAGCGCCCTCTACATATTACTACAATGAAATATAAGAGTACATTTTACTATCAATGATATAAAATTTATAGTAGAACGAAATTATCATTAATGGAAAAAGAAAACTGAATTTAAAGAATTTATCATACAATGAGCTTATTTCTCATTGAAAATAAATGAAAAAAGCTCAATATAATGGCAAATAAGAAAAATAAATTATTAATAGAAAATCTTTATTAACACTACACAAAGCTGAATGCTAACAAAAACATTTAACCTATAGGTTATAGCCAACACATATTCACTCGAAACTCACAACAACGAATTTGCTCTTAAAGACACATTTCGAGCCTATTGTTGTATTTGGGTGGGGGGGGGGGGGGGGGGGGGGGGGGGGAAGAATTTCTATAGGTAACTGTAAATCACTGTTAGCCAAACAATTTCATGAGCAAAGTGTGATATTCAATCTTTCTTCAGATTATGAGGCCCACCCAATAAAGCATTTGTGACTAGTACACATAATAACACATTAAGGAATGTTGTATATTTATTGTGTTGTGCTCTGATTTTTGGTCTAAAAACAATTAAGAAATACCAGGTAAGTTTTGTATTCAAAAGCTAAATTATGAACATATATTTCTTCATTAAAGTAAATTACAAAGTGTTGTTAAGCTATTGTTACTCTCAATATAGCTATGCTATACAAATAAAAAACTAAGAGCGGGCCTCAATTTAGATACCTGAGTTGATCAGCCATGAAGCGTGCTAGCTGTAAATATTCAAGCTTCCCGTGCTTTTTCAATGACCAAGTAGCGTTGGGAAATGTGTCTTTAAATTTTGCAGATCCAAAAAATGTATTTTTATTCAAATGTTGAACAAAAATTTCCTGATTTGGTCTAAACATTAAAATATCACTAAGGTTACATGTGCTTTACATGTTATCAAATGATTAATAACCCTAGGAATCAAAGAAATAGGAGGAACTAGCCAATTATTTTCTCCTGCCCAATTCTCTAAAAATGCATCTACCCTCTCCGTACCTGGAAACCAAACAGGTGAATTGAAACGAGAAATCACACAATTATAATGATTTGCAAACCTATCAATTGTGTGAGGACCCCATAACCCCTCAATAAACTGAAAAAAAATCGCAGGAGACTCCCCAATCATCCAGATCATACAGTGTACTGAGATAATCTGAATACATGTTTGAATTTATAGGAACCCATTTCACGATCATAGATATTTGATTTTTAATACAAAT
>JAWPHD010026845.1:0-11046 GCA_037043455.1 Cyrtodaria siliqua | reverse complement strand
AAATTTGTGGCTCAATGTGGTTTTCATGATGCATCCTTTATTTTTCATTATTTAACGCCAATAATGGTTTCTATAAAATAATAATTTGTCTCTCACCTATCACTTAGGTTTGTATTGATTATACATTATTGTGTAGTTTTGCAATCCTGGATATAATGAGCGTTAATGGCAATTTATTATTTGTCTACCAGACACACTATATCATGTTTTCAATCTAGATAGATTATTTTCCTAAAATCCTAGGAGGCGCAGGTGTATCAGTTATAGGTGTTGATAATTTATGGTGCAGATTGGTTCAGACTCATGTGTTTCTGCAACAGGTGCTATTGCTTTATGGTGCAGTTAAGTCATGTGTTTCTGTTGCAGTTCTATTGTTTTATCAGTGGTGCAGAAAGGTTCAACCGCTTGTGTTTCAGTAACAGTTGATGTTGTTTTTGGTACAGATAGACTCAGCAACAGTTGCTGTTGTATTATGGTGCTGATAGGTTCAGCCTCAGGTGTGTCAGTAACAGTTGCTGTTGTTTTATGATGCATATAGACTCAGCCTCAGGTGTTTCAGTAACACTTGCTGTTGTTTTATGGTACATATAGGTTCAGCCTCAGGTCTGTCAGTAACAGTTGCTGTTGTTTTATGATACAGATAGGTTCAGCCTCAGGTGTTTCAGTAACAGTTGCTGTTGTTTTATGGTACAGATAGGTTCAGCCTCAGGTGTGTCAGTAACAGTTGCTGTTGGCTTATGGTACAGATAGGCTCAGCTTCAGGTGTTTCAGTAAAAGTTGCTGTCGTTTTATGGTACAAATAGGCTCAGCATCATGCGTTTCAGTAAAGTTGCTGTTGTTTTATGGTACATATAGGTTCAGCCTCAGGTGTGTCAGTAACAGTTGCTGTTGTTTTATTGTACAGACAGACTCAGCCTCAGGTGTGTCAGTATCATTTGCGGTTGTTTTATGGTACATAAAGACTCAGCCTCAGGTGTTTTAGTAACTGTTGCTGTTGTTTTATGGTACAGATAGACTCAGCCTTAGGTGTGTCAGTAACAGTTGCTGTTTTTTTATGGTACAGATAGGCTCAGCCTCAGGTGTGTCAGTAACTGTTGCTGTTGTTTCATGGTACAGATAGACTGAGCCTCAGGTGTGTCAGTAACAGTTGCTGTTGTTTTATGATGCAGATAGGTTCAGTTTTTCAGTTGCATTTGCCCAGGTGTTTGAGTTACCGTTTCTGCTGTTTATGGTGCATATAGGTTCAGCCCTAATCGCACTTAATACTGACCAACCTTACATGTCTTGAACATAATCCTCCAACTGTTATATTTAGTATTGACTCAGTCCATGTTCTTTCGTGCAGCCTGTCTCAATATGTTACAAAGTAACAAAAGTGTTTTAGTAAACGTTTATTTTGTCTTTGCTCAAGGGTTACGTTTGACCTATTGCAATTGATTATATTTATGCACACATTGTAAGGTTCATAGAGGATGGCCTCGAACCTCCATGGACTTATGACGAGGCGCAATAAATTATCATTGAATTATTTTCCTTCATAATTTATTTTGACATTAAATAGTTTTTTAACACGTGATGTGTTAAAGCTCTGGAATTGACTAACATTATATACTCAACATTATCAAAATGGTAAAATACCATGCAACCCTGTAATTGTAACATAACAATGGCGACATTCCTTTCTGCCGCGTGTCTCGTGTGATCAATAGTTATATAACAGTACAGACAAAACATATTAATGTAAATGACCCAACTGTATAGTCTGTATGTAATTAATGTAACTGACATATAGAGGAATAACATACCCGTGACGCTTGTCAAGAATAACAACAATGCATTCTTCTAACAGTTGTGACAGATATTTTGTTTGATAGTGTTAATTTGGGGTCAGGTTTCTCACAGTCTTACTGTTCTTATAAGTTCAACTAATTGCGCTAGGCCATATACGTACTTAAATACCTTAACGTACCAGTCATTTGATGGTCTCAATAATTCATTGTTAATTGTACAAAATTAGGTTTAATCTTAAGAATAGTCGCGTTTCATTGTTTAGACTTTGTTTTAAAGCCACGATACATTTAAATACATATATATTTCACTATTCTCTGTTGAGTTTTAAAGGACGTTTAATATATAGCCATTTGGACTAATTACAGAGAAAATGGGCTTTCGTAAATTGCCAAACATAACAGAACGGTAAAGACGTTGACTTTGACTATTCATTAGCACACTCTTGTTTTTCTTCATTATGCACGTGTGTGGGGAGATAATCCCCAATTAGGAATTGTAAATAACCTTAAATGGATGGAGAACTCATTAAGTTCTACGTCTCTATGGAATCTCCATGGAAATGGACTTGTTCATGTTAGTCATCGAGGATTAAAACACATTCAAATAAATCATTCATGGCAGTAAATCGTTCTCCGTCTATTATTTCAGTTATACTATTAATGCACTATTTAATAAACATTCTGCACGATTAGTTTAGAAATACGCTGGTCGACGCGGTTTTTGTGAATTCACTGCATCAGCAACGTGTCTTGTTATAATTACAGCGTATGCATGTATGTTCCATGCATGTATTTATTTTTCATGTGTATGACCTTTGACAAAGTCACCATATTAAGGTCGAATGCAACTGGCACGCATCTGATTCAATCTATAACCACGTCGTAAGTGTAAAATCAAGACTACATCAGTTGTTCATGTTTTGCTGTATGATTTGTATACTTGTTACATTATCTATAATGCCTCTTGTCTCTTGTATTCATTAATTGAATGGCATTTTTGTATTTTCACTGCTGTTCCCATTATAAAATTTCTATGACAAGTGTGGTAAACCGTTATCCAATATTCCCCTTGTGAGAAGAGATGGCATGTGGTTTGACAATGTAGATTCTTATATAGTATATATAGTATGTGTGTTAACCCGTTACCCGACATTCCCCTTGTGAGAAGAGATGGCATGTGGTTTGACAATCTAGATTCTTATATAGTATATGTATATATAGTATGTGTGGTAAACCGTTACCATATATTCCTCTTGTGAGAAGAGATGGCACGTGGTTTGACGATCTAGTTTCTTATATAGTATATATAGTATGTGTGGTAAACCGTTTCACGACATTCCCCTTGTGAGAAGAGATGGCACGTGGTTTGACGATCTAGATTTTTATATGGTATATATAGTATGTGTGGTAAACCGTTACCCGACATTCCTCTTGTGAGAAGAGATGGTATGTGGTTTCACAATCTAGTATATATAGTATGTGTGGTAAACCGTTACCCAACATTCCCCTTGTGAGAAGAGATTGCACATGGTTTGACAATCTAGATTCTTATATAGTATATATAGTATGTGTGGTAAACCGTTACCCGACATTCCTCTTGTGAGAAGAGATGGTATGTGGTTTCACAATCTAGTATATATAGTATGTGTGGTAAACCGTTACCCGACATTCCCCCTGTGAGAAGAGATGGCATGTGGTTTGACAATCTAGATTCTTATATAGTATATATAGTATGTGTGGTAAACCGTTACTCGACATTCCCCTTGTGAGAAGAGATGGCATGTGGTTTGACAATCTAGATTCTTATATAGTATATATAGTATGTGTGTTAAACAGTTACCCAACATTTCCCTTGTGAGAAGAGATGGCACGTGGTTTGACAGTCTAGATCTTATATAGTATATATAGTATGTGTGGTAAACCGTTACCCGACATTCTCCTTGTGAGAAGAGATGGCACGTGGTTTGACAATCTAGATCTTATATAGTATATATAGTATGTGTGGTTAACCGTTACCCGACGTTCCCCTTGTGAGAAGAGATGGCAAGTGGTTTGATAATCTAGATTCCTATATAGTATATATAGTATGTGTGGTAAACCGTTACCCGACATTCCCCTTGATAGAAGAGATGGCATGTGGTTTGACAATCTAGATTCTTATATAGTATATATAGTATGTGTGGTAACCCGTTACCCGACATTCCCCTTGATAGAAGAGATGGCATGTCCTTGTGGTTTGACAATCTAGATTCTTATGTAGTATATAATTATAGTATGTATGTTAAACCGTTACCCAATATTCCCCTTGTGAGAAGAGATTGCACGTGGTTGACAATCTAGATTCTTATATAGTATATATACTATGTATGTTAAACCGTTACCCGACATTCCCTTTGTGAGAAGAGATGGCATGTGGTTTGACAATCTATATTCTTATATAGTATATATAGTATGTGTGGTAAACCGTTACCCGACATTCTCCCTGTAAAAAGAGATGGTATGTGGTTTGACAATCTAGATTCTTATATAGTATAAACAGTATGTATGTTAAACCGTTACCCGACATTCCCCTTGTGAGAAGAGATGGCATGTGGTTTGACAATCTAGATCTGATATAGTATATACAGTATGTGTGGTAAACCGTTACCCAACATTCCCCCTGTGAGAAGAGGTGGTATGTGGTTTGACAATCTAGATTCTTATATAGTATATATACTATGTGTGGTAAACCGTTACCTGACATTCCCCTTATGAGAAGAGATCGCATGTGGTTTGACAATCTAGATTCTTATATAGTATATATAGTATGTGTGGTAAACCGGTACCCGACATTCTCCTTGTGAGAAGAGATGGTATGTGGTTTGACAATGTAGATTCTTATATAGTATATATAGCATGTATGTTAAACCGTTACCCGACATTCCTCCTGTGAGAAGAAATTGCACGTGGTTTGACAATAGTATTTATAGTATGTGTGGTAAACAGTTACCCGAGATTCCCCTTGTGAGAAGAGATGGCATGTGGTTTGACAATGTAGATTCTTATATAGTATGTGTAGTAAACCGTTACCCGACATTCCCCTATGAGAAGAGATGGCATGTGGTTAAACAATGTAGATTCTTATATAGTATGTATAGTATGTGTGGTAAACCGTTACCCGAGATTACCCTTGTGAGAAGAGATGGCATGTGGTTTGACAATCTAGATTCTTATATAGTATATATAGTATGTGTGGTAAACCGTTACCCGACATTCCTCCTGTGAGAAGAAATGACACGTGGTTTGACAATGTAGATTCTTATATAGTATATATAGTATGTGTGGTAAACCGTTACCCGAGATTCCCCTGTGAGAAGAGATGGCATGTGGTTTGACAATGTAGATTCTTATATAGTATATATAGTATGTGTGGTAAACCGTTACCCGACATTCCTCCTGTGAGAAGAAATTGCACGTGGTTTGACAATAGTATTTATAGTATGTGTGGTAAACAGTTACCCGAGATTCCCCTTGTGAGAAGAGATGGCATGTGGTTTGACAATGTAGATTCTTATATAGTATGTGTAGTAAACCGTTACCCGACATTCCCCTATGAGAAGAGATGGCATGTGGTTAAACAATGTAGATTCTTATATAGTATGTATAGTATGTGTGGTAAACCGTTACCCGAGATTACCCTTGTGAGAAGAGATGGCATGTGGTTTGACAATCTAGATTCTTATATAGTATATATAGTATGTGTGGTAAACCGTTACCCGACATTCCTCCTGTGAGAAGAAATGACACGTGGTTTGACAATCTAGATTCTTATATAGTATATATAGTATGTGTGGTAAACCGTTACCCGAGATTCCTCCTGTGAGAAGAAATGACACGTGGTTTGACAATGTAGATTCTTATATAGTATATATAGTATGTGTGGTAAACCGTTACCCGACATTCCTCCTGTGAGAAGAAATGACACGTGGTTTGACAATATAGATTCTTATATAGTATATATAGTATGTGTGGTAAACCGTTACCCGAGATTCCTCCTGTGAGAAGAAATGACACGTGGTTTGACAATGTAGATTCTTATATAGTATATATAGTATGTGTGGTAAACCGTTACCCGAGATTCCCCTGTGAGAAGAGATGGCATGTGGTTTGACAATGTAGATTCTTATATAGTATATATAGTATGTGTGGTAAACCGTTACCCGAGATTCCCCCTGTGAGAAGAGATGGCATGTGGCTTGACAATATAGATTCTTATATAGTATGTATAGTATGTGTGGTAAACCGTTACCCGACATTCCCCTGTGAGAAGAGATGGCATGTGGTTTGACAATGTAGATTCTTATATAGTATATATAGTATGTGTGGTAAACCGTTACCCGACATTCCCCTGTGAGAAGAGATGGCATGTGGTTTGACAATGTAGATTCTTATATAGTATATATAGTATGTGTGGTAAACCGTTACCCGAGATTCCCCCTGTGAGAAGAGATGGCATGTGGTTTGACAATGTAGATTCTTATATAGTATATATAGTATGTGTGGTAAACCGTTACCCGACATTCCCCTGTGAGAAGAGATGGCATGTGGTTTGACAATCTAGATTCTTATATAGTATATATAGTATGTGTGGTAAACCGTTACCCGAGATTCCTCCTGTGAGAAGAAATGACACGTGGTTTGACAATGTAGATTCTTATATAGTATATATAGTATGTGTGGTAAACCGTTACCCGAGATTCCCCTGTGAGAAGAGATGGCATGTGGTTTGACAATGTAGATTCTTATATAGTATATATAGTATGTGTGGTAAACCGTTACCCGAGATTCCCCCTGTGAGAAGAGATGGCATGTGGTTTGACAATGTAGATTCTTATATAGTATATATAGTATGTGTGGTAAACCGTTACCCGACATTCCCCTGTGAGAAGAGATGGCATGTGGTTTGACAATGTAGATTCTTATATAGTATATATATAGTATGTGTGGTAAACCGTTACCCGAGATTCCCCCTGTGAGAAGAGATGGCATGTGGTTTGACAATGTAGATTCTTATATAGTATATATAGTATGTGTGGTAAACCGTTACCCGACATTCCCCTGTGAGAAGAGATGGCATGTGGTTTGACAATGTAGATTCTTATATAGTATATATAGTATGTGTGGTAAACTGTTACCCGACATTCCCCCTGTGAGAAGAAATGGCACGTGGTTTGACAATCTAGATTCTTATATAGTATATATATAGTATGTGTGGTAAACCGTTACCCGACATTCCCCCTGTGAGAAGAAATGGCACGTGGTTTGACAATCTAGATTTATATATAGTATATATAGTATGTGTGGTAAATCGTTACCCGACATTCCCCTTGTGAGAAGAGATGGTATGTGGTTTGACAATGTAGATTCTTATATAGTATATATACTATGTGTGGTAAACCGTTACCCGACATTCCGCTTGTGAGAAGAGATGGTATGTGGTTTGACAATCTAGATTCTTATCAGATTAATAATGTTGACACTTTTCTTTAAACTACCGTGCTCCTAAATAATTGACGAATTACTAATTACTCCATGATGTAGTTTAGCAATAAGATTACAGTAGTCTCACTTATGAACCGTAAGCCGGAATCTGCTTATACGATTACACCATGGCGTGTTACTTTGACGTGACTTAACCAAAGTTCAAACTTTCAAATAAACGTTTATTGTTAGCGATCTCATGTTATTGTACCATTTCTTTTGTGAAAATGGGGTGCATAGTACGGTGTGTAGCCACTGTCGCCGCCAGGGATTCAACTTTTGAAAAGTTGCTAAGGTCAATTCTTTTGATAAATGTATGATCTGGTGATCTGACCTTATTAATGTAGCATACCTCGATGTACACTGGATGAAGGCACACGATTAGTCTAACAACGTGTTTAACACATTTTCAAAATTACTAAAAACGGATTAATCAGGTACATGACTGTGAACTTATAATATTCACAGAGCGGATGTGATCTAATGTATATTTTAGTACTGTATTTCACAGAGATGAATTGAAATACATGTAGTATATATCGAGTACTGTATTCCATTCTGAGGATGTGAAATACATGTAATACATATCGAGTACTGAATTTCATACTGAGGATGTGAAATACATGTAATACATATCGAGTACTGTATTTCATACTGAGGATGAGAAATACATGTAATACATATCGAGTACTGTATTTCATACTGAGGATGTGAAATACATGTAATACATATCGAGTACTGTATTTCATACTGAGGATGTGAAATACATGTAATACATATCGAGTACTGTATTTCATACTGAGGATGTGAAATACATGTAATACATATCGAGTACTGTATTTCATACTGAGGATGTGAAATACATGTAATACATATCGAGTACTGTATTCCATACTGAGGATGTGAAACAATGTAATACATATCGAGTACTGTATTTCATACTGAGGATGTGAAATACATGTAATGCATATCGAGTACTGTATTCCATACTGAGGATGTGAAATACATGTAATACATATAGAGTACTGTATTTCATACTGAGGATGTGAAATACATGTAATACATATCGAGTACTGTATTCCATACTGAGGATGTGAAATACATGTAATACATATAGAGCACTGTATTCCATACTGAGGATGTGAAATACATGTAATACATATCGAGTACTGTATTCCATACTTAGGATTTGAAATATATGTAATACATATCGAGAGTTCTGTATTTCACAAAGAGGATGTAATGTGGTACATGTATATATTGAGAGTTAACCATGTACTTTCTATAAATTGTTTGAAAATAACCAATCCAATTGTCCAACGCGATCATGGATTAACCAGTGTTATTAGTGACCAGCCAGGACTGGAACGTATGTATCTCGTTTGTGTTTAGACTAGAACCATATTGATTAATTATAATTGCTAAGAAATAAATTAGTTTAAAATACCAGTTTATGAGATCTATAAGCTGAAGTGTTTCCCAGTAATAACAAACTCATCCGCCTACTTATTCATTACCACTGATGCATTTCTGTTAATTCTCTCAAACATGGCCGTGAGGTAATTTATATTATTAATGACATATATAGGCTTCGGGAAGTAGACAACACGTGGTAAAATAAGTTCAAAATATGGGTAAATGAGGAATTAAAACTAGGTCAAACGACCAAAACTAAATAGATAGCAGTAGGGGAAACGTTTGTTTTTATTGAAATATGACTCCGAGCCCTGTGCATTCCTCTCATGCATGATGTCATTCAAATAAATGAACAGTGAAAAGCAATCTGCAAACTTCTCTGCTTTCCAGGAATAATTATGATGACTCAGACGTTTGCGTCAATACTTTTAACATTCGATCTGCGCCCCGGTGCCGAGGTGTTTAAGGGACACACAGAAGTACCATTATGTTATTATACGCAGCACACATGACTGCATGCAAGTGCATGTGGTTAATACTTAATACTTCTGTTTTACTATCAAACATATTAAGGGGATCGATCAGAATGGATGTACAACAATCTATCCAATGTTCCTCTTTATACAACAACGTTTTAATTGTCCTACATACGGTAATGACAGCGATACATTATTGCATTTGTTAGTAATTAATTCAATCCATATATTTTCCTAGCAATTTTTTTCCACATTTGTTATACCAAACTCGGAATAACTCTATTTGACCATTCAGCATTACTCTATCTAAGCTTTCTGTTGGTAGGTAAAATAACCACCAGCAATACCTCAGTTCTCCCAGTTCTGAAACAGATAGTATTTGTATAAGACACATACGCATCGCTACATACAAATGCGCTACTTAAAAAAATGTATTTAACAGGGAATAAACCTAATATAACGTTCGTTGGCATATAATTTGGAATGAATAATTGGTAAGTTACTGTAGAGAGTTGTGTAAAATAATATACTGTCCAACATTTTGGAGTGCATGATTCTCTACACGACCAAAGACAACTTTAACGTCCGGGCTCAGTGCGTGTATACGTAGACTTTAACGGCCAGACATAATGTGTGATTCTCTACACGATCAAAGGCGACTTTAACGGCGCTTATATACACGACCAAAGTAGACTTTAACGGCCAGGCTCAGTGCGTGCTTATCTACACGACCAAATGAGACTTTAACGGCCAGACATAGTGCGTACTTATCTACACGACCAAAGTAGACTTTACCAACCAGACACAGTGCGCACTTATCTACATGACCAAATGTCTCACGTATACGACTCAACAAGACTGTATCGTCCATACTCAGTGAGTGATTCGCTAAGGTACACGACACAAGAAGACTTTACGTCCAGGCTCTGTGAGTGATTCGCTAAGGTACACGACACAAGAAGACTTTACGTATATACTCAGTGAGTGGTCCGCTAAGGTACACGACACAGGAAGACTTTACGTCCAGACTCAGTGAGTGGTCCGCTAAGGTACACGACACAGGAAGACTTTACGTCCAGACTCAGTGAGTGGTCCGCTAAGGTACACGACACAGGAAGACTTTACGTCCAGGCTCATTGCTTGAATCAAGATAACTTGTCTGATTACTCGGACTTTAATTTATATATCATGGTTAAATCAGGGAGACCTTTTTCAAAATATTGAAAATTCCACCTCATAAAAAAATCAATAGTTGGCACAGAATTAAATTGATATTAAACAAGTGTATTGGTAAAAACATATTTGTGAAAAAGTATTTCTTATTCCTAGTTTCAAATATTTTTTAAACCCGACTGTTTACAACATCTCTCAGCGTCATGGCTTAGAGATATGCAGTAATTATAATTGTGTGTAAAACTCTGCTGCAGTACTCTGAGATGGGATATTTGTATCTGTGACTATTCATGTGTTCCAGATAACAAATCATCCCTACCATTTTCACATCAGAATCAGAAACATCACCAGGCACTTCTACATGTATATCCCACCCATGAAAATTGAATATTCCCTCCTCAGCCTCCGTGATGTATGTTCATTAGTCATAACTATAAACGATTTAAATCCTTATCTTATTATCTCCATCATGTCAATAATTTGTACAGTTATGCTTTATTTTTTAATGTTTATTCCCAACACAATGTCACCCTAACATACATGTCCAAATTATACACATATCTTGTGTACTGTATTATATATATGCTGTTTCTCCAGACCAACTATAATTGGTAATTAATTTTAATTTAACACTGGTAGCTTTTGTCATGAAATAGTTTAGTCATCAGATT
>JAWPHD010026844.1:0-11050 GCA_037043455.1 Cyrtodaria siliqua | reverse complement strand
ATATATTTAGTTCTTACACATATATATTCAGTTCTTACACATATATATTCCGTTCTAACACATATATATTCAGTTATTACACATATATATTCAGTTCTTACACATATATATGCAGTTCTTACACAAATATATTCAGTTCTTATACATATATATTCAGTTCTTACACATATATATGCTGTTCTTACACAAATATATTCAGTTCTTACACATATATATTCAGTTCTTACGCATATATTCAGTTCTTACGCATATATTCAGTTTTTACGCATATATATTCAATTCTTATGCATATATGTTCAGTTCTTACACATATATTCCGATCTTACGCATATATATTCAGTTCTTACGCATATATATTCAGTTCTGACACATATAAATTCAGCTCTTTCACATATATATTCAGTTCTTACACATATATATGCAGTTCTTACACATATATATTCAGTTCTTACACATATATATTCAGTTCTTATACATATATATTCAGTTCTTACATATATATATTCCGTTCTTACGCGTTCTTACGCATATATATTCAGTTCTTACACATATATATTCAGTTCTTACGCATATATATTCAGTTCTTACACATATATATTCAGCTCATACACATATATATTCAGTTCTTACACATATATATTCAGTTCTTACACATATATATTCAGTTCTAACAGATATATATTCAGTTCTTACACATATATATTCAGTTCTTACACATATATATTCCGTTCTTACGCATATATGTTCAGTTCTTACACATATATATTCCGTTCTTACACATATATATTCAGTTCTACACATATATATTCAGTTCTTACACATATATATTCAGTTCTTACACATATATGTTCCATTCTTACGCATATATATTCCGTTCTAACACATATATATTCAGTTCTAACACATAAATATTCAGTTATTACACATATATATTCAGTTCTTACACATATATATGCAGTTCTTACACATATATATTCAGTTCTTACACATATATATTCAGTTCTTATACATATATATTCAGTTCTTACATATATATATTCCGTTCTTACGCGTTCTTACGCATATATATTCAGTTCTTACACATATATATGCAGTTCTTACACAAATATATTCAGTTCTTTCACATATATATTTAGTTTTTACGCATATCTTCAGTTCTTACACATATATTCCGATCTTACGCATATATATTCAGTTCTTACGCATATATATTCAGTTCTTACACATATATATTCAGGTCTTACACATATATATTCAGTTCTTACACATATATATTCAGTTCTTACACATATATATTCAGTTCTAACAGATATATATTCAGTTCTTACACATATATATTCAGTTCTTACACATATATATTCCGTTCTAACGCATATATATTCAGTTCTTACACATATATATTCCGTTCTAACACATATATATTCCGTTCTTATGCATATATATTCAATTCTTACACATATATATGCAGTTTTTACACAAATATATTCAGTTCTTACACATATATATTCAGTTTTTACGCATATATTCAGTTCTTACACATATATTCAGTTCTTACGCATATATATTTAATTCTTACGCATATATGTCCAGTTTTTACACATATATTCCGATCTTACGCATATATATTCAGTTCTTACGCATATATATTCAGTTCTTACACATATATATTTAGCTCTTACACATATATATTTAGTTCTTACACATATATATTCAGTTCTTACACATATATATTCCGTTCTAACACATATATATTCAGTTATTACACATATATATTCAGTTCTTACACATATATATTCCGTTCTTACGCATACATATTCAGTTCTTACACATATATATGCAGTTCTTACAAAAACATATTAAGTTCTTACAGATATATATTCAGTTCTTACGCATATATTCATTTCTTACGCATATATTCAGTTCTTACGCATATATATTCAATTTTTACGCATATATGTTCAGTTCTTACACATATATTCCGATCGTACGCATATATATTCAGTTCTTACGAATATATATTCAGTTCTTACACATATATATTCAGCTCTTACACATATATATTCAGATCTTACACATATATATTCAGTTCTTACACATATATATTCAGTTCTAACACATATATATTCCGTTCTTACACATATATATTCAGTTCTTACACATATATATTCCGTTCTTACACATATATATTCCGTTCTTACGCATATATATTCAGTTCTTACACATATATATTCCGTTCTAACACATATATATTCAGTTCTTACACATACATATTCCGTTCTAACACATATATATTCAGTTCTTACACATATATATTCAGTTCTTACACATATATATTCAGTTCTTACACATATATAAGCAGTTCTTACACAAATATATTCAGTTCTTACACATATATATTCAGTTCTTACGCATATATTCAGTTCTTACGCATATATTCAGTTTTTACGCATATATATTCAATTCTTATGCATATATGTTCAGTTCTTATACATATATTCCGATCTTACGCATATATATTCAGTTCTTACGCATATATATTCAGTTCTGACACATATAAATTCAGCTCTTTCACATATATATTCAGTTCTTACACATATATATTCAGTTCTTACACATATATATTCAGTTCTACAAATATATATTCAGTTCTTACACACATATATTCAGTTCTTACACATATATATTCCGTTCTTATGCATATATATTTCGTTCTAACACATATATATTCAGTACTTACACATATATATTCAGTTCTTACACATATATATTCCGTTCTTACACATATATATTCAGTTCTTATACATATATATTCAGTTCTTACACATATATATTCAGTTCTTACGCATATATATTCACGTTCTTACACATATATATGCTGTTCTTACACATATATATTCAGTTCTTACACATATATATTCAGTTCTTATACATATATATTCAGTTCTTACACATATATATTCCGTTCTTACGCATATATATTCAGTTCTTACACATATATATGCAGTTCTTACACAAATATATTCAGTTCTTACACATATATATTCAGTTTTTACGCATATATTCAGTTCTTACACATATATTCCGATCTTACGCATATATATTCAGTTTTTACGCATATATATTCAGTTCTTACACATATATATTCAGCTCTTACACATATATATTCAGTTCTTACACATATATATTCAGTTCTTACACATATATATTCAGTTCTAACACATATATATGCAGTTCCTACGCATATATATTCAGTTTTTACGCATATATATTCAGTTCTTACACATATATATTCAGTTCTTACACATATAAATTCCGTTCTTACCCATATATATTCAATTCTTACACATATATATGCAGTTCGTACACACATATATTCAGTTCTCACACATATATATTCAGTTTTTACGCATATATTCAGCTCTTACACATATATTCAGTTCTTACGCATATATATTCAATTCTTACGCATATATGTCCAGTTCTTACACATATATATTTAGCTCTTACACATATATATTCAGTTCTTACACATATATATTCAGTCCTTACACATATATATTCATTTCTAACACATATATATTCAGTTCTTACATATATATATGTTCAGTTCTTACACATATATATTCCGTTCTTAAGCATATATATTCAGTTCTTACACATATATATGCAGTTCTTACACAAATATATTCAGTTCTTACACATATATATTCAGTTCTTACGCATATATTCAGTTCTTACGCATATATTCAGTTCTTACGCATATATATTCCATTCTTACGCATATATGTTCAGTTCTTACACATATATTCCGATCTAACGCATATATATTCAGTTCTTACGCATATATATTCAGTTCTTACACATATATATTCAGCTCTTACACATATATATTCAGTTCTTACACATATATATTCAGTTCTAACACATATATATTCAGTTCTTACACATATATATTCAGTTCTTACACATATATATTCCGTTCTTACACATATATATTCCGTTCTTATGCATATATATTCAGTTCTTAAACATATATATTCCGTTCTAACACATATATATTCAGTTCTTACACATATATATTCCGTTCTAAGACATATATATTCAATTCTTACACATATATATTCAGTTCTTACACATATATATTCAATTCTTACGCATATATGTTCAGTTCTTACACATATATTCCGATCTTACGCATATATATTCAGTTCTTACGCATATATATTCAGTTCTTACACATATATATTTAGCTCTTACACATATATATTCAGTTCTTACACATATATATTGAGTTCTTATTCATATATATTCCGTTCTAACACATATATATTCAGTTCTTACACATATATATTCAGTTTTTACACATATATATTCCGTTCTTGCGCATATATATTCAGTTTTTACACATATATATGCAGTTCTTACACACATATATTCAGGTCTTACACATATATATTCAGTTCTTACGCATATATTCAGTTCTTACTCATATATTCCGTTCTTACGCATATATATTCAATTCTTACGCATATATGTTCAGTTCTTACACATATATTCCGATCTTACGCATATATATTCAGTTCTTACGCATATATATTCAGTTCTTACACATATATATTTAGCTCTTACACATATCAATTCAGTTCTTACACATATATATTCAGTTCTTACACATATATATTCAGTTCTAACACATATTTATTCAGTTCTTACACATATATATTCAGTTCTTACACATATATATTCCGTTCTTACGCATATATATTCAGTTCTTACACATATATATTCCGTTCTAACACATATATATTCAGTTCTTACACATATATATTCAGTTCTTACACATATATATTCAGTTCTTACACATATATATGCAGTTCTTACACAAATATATTCAGTTCTTATACATATATATTCAGTTCTTACACATATATATGCTGTTCTTACACAAATATATTCAGTTCTTACACATATATATTCAGTTCTTACGCATATATTCAGTTCTTACGCATATATTCAGTTCTTACGCATATATATTCAATTCTGACGCATATATGTTCAGTTCTTACACATATAATCCGATCTTACGCATATATATTCAGTTCTTACGCTTATATATTCAGTTCTTACACATATATATTCAGCTCTTACACATATATATTCAGTTCTTACACATTTATATTCAGTTCTTACACATATATATTCCGTTCTAACACATATATAATTCAGTTCTTACACATATATATTCAGTTCTTACACATATATATTACGTTCTTACGCATATATATTCAGTTCTTACACATATATATTCAGTTCTTACACATATATATTCAGTTCTTACGCATATATTCCATATATATTCAGCTCATACACATATATATTCAGTTCTTACACATATATATTCAGTTCTTACACATATATATTCAGTTCTAACAGATATATATTCAGTTCTTACACATATATATTCAGTTCTTACACATATATATTCCGGTCTTACGCATATATGTTCAGTTCTTACACATATATATTCCGTTCTTACACATATATATTCAGTTCTACACATATATATTCAGTTCTTACACATATATATTCAGTTCTTACACATATATGTTCCATTCTTACGCATATATATTCCGTTCTAACACATATATATTCCAGTTCTAACACATAAATATTCAGTTATTACACATATATATTCAGTTCTTACACATATATATGCAGTTCTTACACATATATATTCAGTTCTTACACATATATATTCAGTTCTTATACATATATATTCAGTTCTTACATATATATATTCCGTTCTTACGCGTTCTTACGCATATATATTCAGTTCTTACACATATATATGCAGTTCTTACACAAATATATTCAGTTCTTTCACATATATATTCAGTTTTTACGCATATCTTCAGTTCTTACACATATATTCCGATCTTACGCATATATATTCAGTTCTTACGCATATATATTCAGTTCTTACACATATATATTCAGGTCTTACACATATATATTCAGTTCTTACACATATATATTCAGTTCTTACACATATATATTCAGTTCTAACAGATATATATTCAGTTCTTACACATATATATTCAGTTCTTACACATAAATATTCCGTTCTAACGCATATATATTCAGTTCTTACACATATATATTCCGTTCTAACACATATATATTCCGTTCTTATGCATATATATTCAAATTCTTACACATATATATGCAGTTTTTACACAAATATATTCAGTTCTCTACACATATATATTCAGTTTTTACGCATATATTCAGTTCTTACACATATATTCAGTTCTTACGCATATATATTTAATTCTTACGCATATATGTCCAGTTTTTACACATATATTCCGATCTTACGCATATATATTCAGTTCTTACGCATATATATTCAGTTCTTACACATATATATTTAGCTCTTACACATATATATTTAGTTCTTACACATATATATTCAGTTCTTACACATATATATTCCGTTCTAACACATATATATTCAGTTATTACACATATATATTCAGTTCTTACACATATATATGCAGTTCTTACACAAATATATTCAGTTCTTATACATATATATTCAGTTCTTACACATATATATGCTGTTCTTACACAAATATATTCAGTTCTTACACATATATATTCAGTTCTTACGCATATATTCAGTTCTTACGCATATATTCAGTTTTTACGCATATATATTCAATTCTTATGCATATATGTTCAGTTCTTACACATATATTCCGATCTTACGCATATATATTCAGTTCTGACGCATATATATTCAGTTCTGACACATATAAATTCAGCTCTTTCACATATATATTCAGTTCTTACACATATATATGCAGTTCTTACACATATATATTCAGTTCTTACACATATATATTCAGTTCTTATACATATATATTCAGTTCTTACATATATATATTCCGTTCTTACGCGTTCTTACGCATATATATTCAGTTCTTAACACATATATATTCAGTTCTTACGCATATATATTCAGTTCTTACACATATATATTCAGCTCATACACATATATATTCAGTTCTTACACATATATATTCAGTTCTTACACATATATATTCAGGTCTAACAGATATATATTCAGTTCTTACACATATATATTCAGTTCTTACACATATATATTCCGTTCTTACGCATATATGTTCAGTTCTTACACATATATATTCCGTTCTTACACATATATATTCAGTTCTACACATATATCAGTTCTTACACATATATATTCAGTTCTTACACATATATGTTCCATTCTTACGCATATATATTCCGTTCTAACACATATATATTCAGTTCTAACACATAAATATTCAGTTATTACACATATATATTCAGTTCTTACACATATATATGCAGTTCTTACACATATATATTCAGTTCTTACACATATATATTCAGTTCTTATACATATATATTCAGTTCTTACATATATATATTCCGTTCTTACGCGTTCTTACGCATATATATTCAGTTCTTACACATATATATGCAGTTCTTACACAAATATATTCAGTTCTTTCACATATATATTTAGTTTTTACGCATATCTTCAGTTCTTACACATATATTCCGATCTTACGCATATATATTCAGTTCTTACGCATATATATTCAGTTCTTACACATATATATTCAGGTCTTACACATATATATTCAGTTCTTACACATATATATTCAGTTCTTACACATATATATTCAGTTCTAACAGATATATATTCAGTCCTTACACATATATATTCAGTTCTTACACATATATATTCCGTTCTAACGCATATATATTCAGTTCTTACACATATATATTCCGTTCTAACACATATATATTCCGTTCTTATGCATATATATTCAATTCTTACACATATATATGCAGTTTTTACACAAATATATTCAGTTCTTACACATATATATTCAGTTTTTACGCATATATTCAGTTCTTACACATATATTCAGTTCTTACGCATATATATTTAATTCTTACGCATATATGTCCAGTTTTTACACATATATTCCGATCTTACGCATATATATTCAGTTCTTACGCATATATATTCAGTTCTTACACATATATATTTAGCTCTTACACATATATATTTAGTTCTTACACATATATATTCAGTTCTTACACATATATATTCCGTTCTAACACATATATATTCAGTTATTACACATATATATTCAGTTCTTACACATATATATTCCGTTCTTACGCATACATATTCAGTTCTTACACATATATATGCAGTTCTTACAAAAACATATTAAGTTCTTACAGATATATATTCAGTTCTTACGCATATATTCATTTCTTACGCATATATTCAGTTCTTACGCATATATATTCAATTTTTACGCATATATGTTCAGTTCTTACACATATATTCCGATCGTACGCATATATATTCAGTTCTTACGAATATATATTCAGTTCTTACACATATATATTCAGCTCTTACACATATATATTCAGATCTTACACATATATATTCAGTTCTTACACATATATATTCAGTTCTAACACATATATATTCCGTTCTTACACATATATATTCAGTTCTTACACATATATATTCCGTTCTTACACATATATATTCCGTTCTTACGCATATATATTCAGTTCTTACACATATATATTCCGTTCTAACACATATATATTCAGTTCTTACACATACATATTCCGTTCTAACACATATATATTCAGTTCTTACACATATATATTCCGTTCTTACACATATATATTCAGTTCTTACACATATATAAGCAGTTCTTACACAAATATATTCAGTTCTTACACATATATATTCAGTTCTTACGCATATATTCAGTTCTTACGCATATATTCAGTTTTTACGCATATATATTCAATTCTTATGCATATATGTTCAGTTCTTATACATATATTCCGATCTTACGCATATATATTCAGTTCTTACGCATATATATTCAGTTCTGACACATATAAATTCAGCTCTTTCACATATATATTCAGTTCTTACACATATATATTCAGTTCTTACACATATATATTCAGTTCTACAAATATATATTCAGTTCTTACACACATATATTCAGTTCTTACACATATATATTCCGTTCTTATGCATATATATTTCGTTCTAACACATATATATTCAGTACTTACACATATATATTCAGTTCTTACACATATATATTCCGTTCTTACACATATATATTCAGTTCTTATACATATATATTCAGTTCTTACACATATATATTCAGTTCTTACGCATATATATTCACGTTCTTACACATATATATGCTGTTCTTACACATATATATTCAGTTCTTACACATATATATTCAGTTCTTATACATATATATTCAGTTCTTACACATATATATTCCGTTCTTACGCATATATATTCAGTTCTTACACATATATATGCAGTTCTTACACAAATATATTCAGTTCTTACACATATATATTCAGTTTTTACGCATATATTCAGTTCTTACACATATATTCCGATCTTACGCATATATATTCAGTTTTTACGCATATATATTCAGTTCTTACACATATATATTCAGCTCTTACACATATATATTCAGTTCTTACACATATATATTCAGTTCTTACACATATATATTCAGTTCTAACACATATATATGCAGTTCCTACGCATATATATTCAGTTTTTACGCATATATATTCAGTTCTTACACATATATATTCAGTTCTTACACATATAAATTCCGTTCTTACCCATATATATTCAATTCTTACACATATATATGCAGTTCGTACACACATATATTCAGTTCTCACACATATATATTCAGTTTTTACGCATATATTCAGCTCTTACACATATATTCAGTTCTTACGCATATATATTCAATTCTTACGCATATATGTCCAGTTCTTACACATATATATTTAGCTCTTACACATATATATTCAGTTCTTACACATATATATTCAGTCCTTACACATATATATTCATTTCTAACACATATATATTCAGTTCTTACATATATATATGTTCAGTTCTTACACATATATATTCCGTTCTTAAGCATATATATTCAGTTCTTACACATATATATGCAGTTCTTACACAAATATATTCAGTTCTTACACATATATATTCAGTTCTTACGCATATATTCAGTTCTTACGCATATATTCAGTTCTTACGCATATATATTCCATTCTTACGCATATATGTTCAGTTCTTACACATATATTCCGATCTAACGCATATATATTCAGTTCTTACGCATATATATTCAGTTCTTACACATATATATTCAGCTCTTACACATATATATTCAGTTCTTACACATATATATTCAGTTCTAACACATATATATTCAGTTCTTACACATATATATTCAGTTCTTACACATATATATTCCGTTCTTACACATATATATTCCGTTCTTATGCATATATATTCAGTTCTTAAACATATATATTCCGTTCTAACACATATATATTCAGTTCTTACACATATATATTCCGTTCTAAGACATATATATTCAATTCTTACACATATATATTCAGTTCTTACACATATATATTCAATTCTTACGCATATATGTTCAGTTCTTACACATATATTCCGATCTTACGCATATATATTCAGTTCTTACGCATATATATTCAGTTCTTACACATATATATTTAGCTCTTACACATATATATTCAGTTCTTACACATATATATTGAGTTCTTATTCATATATATTCCGTTCTAACACATATATATTCAGTTCTTACACATATATATTCAGTTTTTACACATATATATTCCGTTCTTGCGCATATATATTCAGTTTTTACACATATATATGCAGTTCTTACACACATATATTCAGGTCTTACACATATATATTCAGTTCTTACGCATATATTCAGTTCTTACTCATATATTCCGTTCTTACGCATATATATTCAATTCTTACGCATATATGTTCAGTTCTTACACATATATTCCGATCTTACGCATATATATTCAGTTCTTACGCATATATATTCAGTTCTTA
>JAWPHD010026843.1:0-11052 GCA_037043455.1 Cyrtodaria siliqua | reverse complement strand
GCGGGAGGGGGAAACACCCTCCCACACCTACCCCCTACTCGCAGCGTCGCTGCTCGGTTCGCAGCTACGCTTCTCATATCTGGCGTACATTTCAAAATGCTCCAGTTATGCCCTTGGTGTGATGTTGGGTGGGGGGCAGCAGAATCAGCTAGACAGTTCTTCCCTCGCCCAGCCTTCACCCTGCACCTTCAAATCAAATTTTATATTTGTATTTCATTCCACAATCTATCCATGGGGGGAGAGGTAACAGTCTAAGATAGATTTAATTTGATTTACTGTTACTCCCACCAAAACGCCACCACTCGCTCTCCGCACCCCCACTCCCCGACCCGTGTCGTAAAAATGTCATGGGTGGGATTGTTATTAGTCTTGATCTTATTCGACGTTTGATTGTACATATAAACGTATTGACCGTTAGTGAACGTATTGACCGTTAGTGTAGGAAAAAAATGAAACCGGAAACACGTGTCTGTAATTATTTTTTTGACCACCCATATTTAGTTCGTCGCTATAATGATGAAGTTTCCCTGTTTGTTTTATTTATTAATTTAGTATTTTTCTGCCATTCTGTTTGTCTTCGATATCTTCGTTTGTCTCAGCCAATCGGAAACGATACCAGGATCTAGGTAAAATGCCTGCCGCGTCGTTTTTTCCAGAAGAGCTGTTCTAGACATTTGTTGTAAAAACTCTATCCTGTTCTGTTATGAAGTTCCCCTTCCCCCCCCCCCCCCCCCCCACCCCCTCCACCTCCTCATTATAGTTACCTAACAAGGCAAGCCGTTCCTTTTAAAAGGACAATTTATTAATGTTTATGTATGTGTTAAACAAATACAGAATGTAGTTAGTGGGATAAAGAGTCAGCTAAATGTATTTTTATTTAATGTTTAAATATGTATTAAAATGTTGGGCAGTAGCGGGTGGGAAAAATCACCTAGCCAATTCTTCACCTACACCCATACACGCACACTGCACATTTAAAACTAGTTATGATACTTTTATATTCCTCTATCCTTTTCATCGTGGCCATGGTGGGAGAGAGAACAGTCTAACACATATCAAATGTATTTCTTTTAAACCCTTTCGCCGCTAAATTTTAAATGTCGCCTGCTAAAATTTGAATTTAAACCTTCCGGTAATATTTTATATAAAGGTTATGTACACATAAAATCGCTTTAAGCTAACATGTAGGCCTTATTGCTTACTGGTCATTCCAAGTCGGTAACCGTGTTTACGTATTGTCCTTTACATTGACATTTTAGATATGCTCATATTTCGGTTTGTTGTGCAGTGTGGACCTACGGTGCGATTGCGTTTTTGACTTCTGTGTTTTTATCAAATGTACTTCTTTTTCGTGTTTATATATTGTTAAAAAAGACGGGAATGGTTTAAAAAGCGGCCAGCTAGTCAATTATTACCCCCACCCCACCCACCTTCGCCCCTCGCTCCTGCTGTCTTCATAAGTATGTTGTTATAGTCTTATAATACACAATATCTACACGAGCATCTTTGTAATTTAATTATATTGCCTATTAGTGCTGCCTTGTTGGTTAGAGAATAGTTCATGGCGGGGATTTCTTTATTTGCATTGTCCCGTTTTATTGGGATGAAGTAGGGTAGGTAAGTGTGAGGTTTTGCGCACCCTAGAACCTAGTTTAATCCCCCAGTGGCCTTTTTTGCCACTGACCTTTCGCCCTATTATCAACCCTTTTTTGTTTTTGTGACGTCATATGCCTTTATTCCTTATTAACATTGCCATTCATGTTTGTCTTTTTGCGTGTGTTGGGGTTTACTGTGTTCTGTGAAAGCCGCATTTCATGTGCGACTTTTATATTTATTTTTATAGGGGTAGAGGGAACAGTCTATCAAATGTATTTCCTTTTAATGATTTATGTGTGTGTTTAAATATTGGGAGGGGTGGGGGAGGGGAGAATTAGCTTGAACATTATTTCCCAACCCGCACCCTGCACTTCTTTCAAAAGTGGTTATTATAGTTTTATATTTCTAAATATTTTCCATAGGGGAACGGCAGTAGTCTACCATTTATTCAATTTATATGTTTTAAATGTTTACATATGTATTAAGGTGTGAAAGCACCAATTATTTTCCCCATAGACACCAATGTTAAAGTGTCACATATTAATGATTTGCTGCAAATTCAACTCAAGTATGGATAATGCAGCAGTGTAATGTTCATATAGAAAACTATTTTTCCACTTGAAAAATCACCAGAAAACGTGGGGTCACAAGACATGTAAGAAAGTTCTTGTTTGTTTACTAAACAGGTCAAGGGTACAGCTGTTTTTATTGATCGACTGTTTTCATTGCTCACAAAGTGTAAGCATGGAGTCGAAATTTCGAAAATGTTCATCAGTGATCCAGTTAAACCTATTAATACGCTTCTTATACATATAACCACAAAATCGAATAGAAATGGGCAGTTTCCCCCTACTTATAATGCCCATTTCCATCGAAAAAGGAGGGATTACTTTTTATTATAGGAACTACATTCGACTACACCTCGGAGGTTTACATGTAATTGGTGTTGGTAAACCTTTAAGAGGAGAAAACATGTTCAGATGTTTCTTAAATGAGGAGTTTGTGTTGTCATTTTCATAACAAGCTTAAAAACACTCACTTCATGCAAATCGAATGATTATTTGCAGAGATATGGTCGTGTGAATACCAAGGACAATAGTCTGAAATCGACAAAAGTCAGAGATAGTTTTTTTAATTTTACACTATCTGAATTGTCATACGAAACGGCATTTCTTGACAATACACCATATTAAATAGATCAAATGTTTAGAACATTCAATGGATATAAATAAAACATGCATTTTAGGTACAATTAGGACGACGAAAAGGCCAATTTATGTCGATGTTCATGCCAAAATTGATTTTTCAGTCAAATTCTTCAAAATTCGTGGTACCATACCTGATTATAGTAGCGAATACGAGCTTAATAATGCCAAAAATACCGCTAAAATCAGAATTGATACTAGCTGAACGCTACCAAGTCGAGTTTGAATGATAAGGAACAATATTTTACCTTTTACACAAATCTTCATTTTTCACAGTATCCTATTTTAGGGGGGTAGGGGAAAGATTTAGTGGTTTCATGCCTACCAAACCTGTTGTCATGCAAATTTAATTCATGAAAACATGTTGCAAACATGCAACCCTACATGTTGATACGAAAAAGACATAGTTCAACTGCAAACACTTCACCAATACGTCATTTTAAACAAGAAAAAAAAATGAAACTCAAAATTACAGCTTTTATAGACAAAATTGGACTAAAAACGCTCAAAACCTATTTAATAAACTATGGAAAACTTATTTCTGAGCTTATTTTACCAATTGTTATCGGAAAAGTGTCCCTAGGTACGAATCTGAGCGAGTCCTAATTACTGCACGCATCTCTTATAGGTGTGAAAGCACCAATTATTTTCCCCATAGACACCAATGTTAAAGTGTCACATATTAATGATTTGCTGCAAATTCAACTCAAGTATGGATAATGCAGCAGTGTAATGTTCATATAGAAAACTATTTTTCCACTTGAAAAATCACCAGAAAACGTGGGGTCACAAGACATGTAAGAAAGTTCTTGTTTGTTTACTAAACAGGTCAAGGGTACAGCTGTTTTTATTGATCGACTGTTTTCATTGCTCACAAAGTGTAAGCATGGAGTCGAAATTTCGAAAATGTTCATCAGTGATCCAGTAAAACCTATTAATACGCTTCTTATACATATAACCACAAAATCGAATAGAAATGGGCAGTTTCCCCCTACTTATAATGCCCATTTCCATCGAAAAAGGAGGGATTACTTTTTATTATAGGAACTACATTCGACTACACCTCGGAGGTTTACATGTAATTGGTGTTGGTAAACCTTAATTTAAGAGGAGAAAACATGTTCAGATGTTTCTTAAATGAGGAGTTTGTGTTGTCATTTTCATAACAAGCTTAAAAACACTCACTTCATGCAAATCGAATGATTATTTGCAGAGATATGGTCGTGTGAATACCAAGGACAATAGTCTGAAATCGACAAAAGTAAGAGATATTTTTTTTAATTTTACACTATCTGAATTGTCATACGAAACGGCATTTCTTGACAATACACCATATTAAATAGATCAAATGTTTAGAACATTCAATGGATATAAATAAAACATGCATTTTAGGTACAATTAGGACGACGAAAAGGCCAATTTATGTCGATTTTCATGCCAAAATTGATTTTTCAGTCAAATTCTTCAAAATTCGTGGTACCATACCTGATTATAGTAGCGAATACGAGCTTAATAATGCCAAAAATACCGCTAAAATCAGAATTGATACTAGCTGAACGCTACCAAGTCGAGTTTGAATGATAAGGAACAATATTTTACCTTTTACACAAATCTTCATTTTTCACAGTATCCTATTTTAGGGGGGTAGGGGAAAGATTTAATGGTTTCATGCCTACCAAACCTGTTGTCATGCAAATTTAATTCATGAAAACATGTTGCAAACATGCAACCCTACATGTTGATACGAAAAAGACATAGTTCAACTGCAAACACTTCACCAATACGTCATTTTAAACAAGAAAAAAAAATGAAACTCAAAATTACAGCTTTTATAGACAAAATTGGACTAAAAACGCTCAAAACCTATTTAATAAACTATGGAAAACTTATTTCTGAGCTTATTTTACCAATTGTTATCGGAAAAGTGTCCCTAGGTACGAATCTGAGCGAGTCCTAATTACTGCACGCATCTCTTATAGAGGAGAAAACATGTTCAGATGTTTCTTAAATGAGGAGTTTGTGTTGTCATTTTCATAACAAGCTTAAAAACACTCACTTCATGCAAATCGAATGATTATTTGCAGAGATATGGTCGTGTGAATACCAAGGACAATAGTCTGAAATCGACAAAAGTCAGAGATAGTTTTTTTAATTTTACACTATCTGAATTGTCATACGAAACGGCATTTCTTGACAATACACCATATTAAATAGATCAAATGTTTAGAACATTCAATGGATATAAATAAAACATGCATTTTAGGTACAATTAGGACGACGAAAAGGCCAATTTATGTCGATGTTCATGCCAAAATTGATTTTTCAGTCAAATTCTTCAAAATTGGTGGTACCATACCTGATTATAGTAGCGAATACGAGCTTAATAATGCCAAAAATACCGCTAAAATCAGAATTGATA
The DNA here is from genome assembly GCA_037043455.1 of Cyrtodaria siliqua. NCBI lineage: Eukaryota > Metazoa > Mollusca > Bivalvia > Adapedonta > Hiatellidae > Cyrtodaria > Cyrtodaria siliqua. The sequence continues at coordinate 5,832 of JAWPHD010026843.1, read as the reverse complement.
CTAGCTGAACGCTACCAAGTCGAGTTTGAATGATAAGGAACAATATTTTACCTTTTACACAAATCTTCATTTTTCACAGTATCCTATTTTAGGGGGGTAGGGGAAAGATTTAGTGGTTTCATGCCTACAAAACTGTTGTCATGCAAATTTAATTCATGAAAACATGTTGCAAACATGCAACCCTACATGTTGATACGAAAAAGACATAGTTCAACTGCAAACACTTCACCAATACGTCATTTTAAACAAGAAAAAAAAATGAAACTCAAAATTACAGCTTTTATAGACAAAATTGGACTAAAAACGCTCAAAACCTATTTAATAAACTATGGAAAACTTATTTCTGAGCTTATTTTACCAATTGTTATCGGAAAAGTGTCCCTAGGTACGAATCTGAGCGAGTCCTAATTACTGCACGCATCTCTTATAGGTGTGAAAGCACCAATTATTTTCCCCATAGACACCAATGTTAAAGTGTCACATATTAATGATTTGCTGCAAATTCAACTCAAGTATGGATAATGCAGCAGTGTAATGTTCATATAGAAAACTATTTTTCCACTTGAAAAATCACCAGAAAACGTGGGGTCACAAGACATGTAAGAAAGTTCTTGTTTGTTTACTAAACAGGTCAAGGGTACAGCTGTTTTTATTGATCGACTGTTTTCATTGCTCACAAAGTGTAAGCATGGAGTCGAAATTTCGAAAATGTTCATCAGTGATCCAGTAAAACCTATTAATACGCTTCTTATACATATAACCACAAAATCGAATAGAAATGGGCAGTTTCCCCCTACTTATAATGCCCATTTCCATCGAAAAAGGAGGGATTACTTTTTATTATAGGAACTACATTCGACTACACCTCGGAGGTTTACATGTAATTGGTGTTGGTAAACCTTAATTTAAGAGGAGAAAACATGTTCAGATGTTTCTTAAATGAGGAGTTTGTGTTGTCATTTTCATAACAAGCTTAAAAACACTCACTTCATGCAAATCGAATGATTATTTGCAGAGATATGGTCGTGTGAATACCAAGGACAATAGTCTGAAATCGACAAAAGTCAGAGATAGTTTGTTTAATTTTACACTATCTGAATTGTCATACGAAACGGCATTTCTTGACAATACACCATATTAAATAGATCAAATGTTTAGAACATTCAATGGATATAAATAAAACATGCATTTTAGGTACAATTAGGACGACGAAAAGGCCAATTTATGTCGATTTTCATGCCAAAATTGATTTTTCAGTCAAATTCTTCAAAATTCGTGGTACCATACCTGATTATAGTAGCGAATACGAGCTTAATAATGCCAAAAATACCGCTAAAATCAGAATTGATACTAGCTGAACGCTACCAAGTCGAGTTTGAATGATAAGGAACAATATTTTACCTTTTACACAAATCTTCATTTTTCACAGTATCCTATTTTAGGGGGGTAGGGGAAAGATTTAGTGGTTTCATGCCTACCAAACCTGTTGTCATGCAAATTTAATTCATGAAAACATGTTGCAAACATGCAACCCTACATGTTGATACGAAAAAGACATAGTTCAACTGCAAACACTTCACCAATACGTCATTTTAAACAAGAAAAAAGAATGAAACTCAAAATTACAGCTTTTATAGACAAAATTGGACTAAAAACGCTCAAAACCTATTTAATAAACTATGGAAAACTTATTTCTGAGCTTATTTTACCAATTGTTATCGGAAAAGTGTCCCTAGGTACGAATCTGAGCGAGTCCTAATTACTGCACGCATCTCTTATAGAGGAGAAAACATGTTCAGATGTTTCTTAAATGAGGAGTTTGTGTTGTCATTTTCATAACAAGCTTAAAAACACTCACTTCATGCAAATCGAATGATTATTTGCAGAGATATGGTCGTGTGAATACCAAGGACAATAGTCTGAAATCGACAAAAGTCAGAGATAGTTTTTTTAATTTTACACTATCTGAATTGTCATACGAAACGGCATTTCTTGACAATACACCATATTAAATAGATCAAATGTTTAGAACATTCAATGGATATAAATAAAACATGCATTTTAGGTACAATTAGGACGACGAAAAGGCCAATTTATGTCGATGTTCATGCCAAAATTGATTTTTCAGTCAAATTCTTCAAAATTCGTGGTACCATACCTGATTATAGTAGCGAATACGAGCTTAATAATGCCAAAAATACCGCTAAAATCAGAATTGATACTAGCTGAACGCTACCAAGTCGAGTTTGAATGATAAGGAACAATATTTTACCTTTTACACAAATCTTCATTTTTCACAGTATCCTATTTTAGGGGGGTAGGGGAAAGATTTAGTGGTTTCATGCCTACCAAACCACCTGTTGTCATGCAAATTTAATTCATGAAAACATGTTGCAAACATGCAACCCTACATGTTGATACGAAAAAGACATAGTTCAACTGCAAACACTTCACCAATACGTCATTTTAAACAAGAAAAATAAATGAAACTCAAAATTACAGCTTTTATAGACAAAATTGGACTAAAAACGCTCAAAACCTATTTAATAAACTATGGAAAACTTATTTCTGAGCTTATTTTACCAATTGTTATCGGAAAAGTGTCCCTAGGTACGAATCTGAGCGAGTCCTAATTACTGCACGCATCTCTTATAGGTGTGAAAGCACCAATTATTTCCCCCATAGACACCAATGTTAAAGTGTCACATATTAATGATTTGCTGCAAATTCAACTCAAGTATGGATAATGCAGCAGTGTAATGTTCATATAGAAAACTATTTTTCCACTTGAAAAATCACCAGAAAACGTGGGGTCACAAGACATGTAAGAAAGTTCTTGTTTGTTTACTAAACAGGTCAAGGGTACAGCTGTTTTTATTGATCGACTGTTTTCATTGCTCACAAAGTGTAAGCATGGAGTCGAAATTTCGAAAATGTTCATCAGTGATCCAGTAAAACCTATTAATACGCTTCTTATACATATAACCACAAAATCGAATAGAAATGGGCAGTTTCCCCCTACTTATAATGCCCATTTCCATCGAAAAAGGAGGGATTACTTTTTATTATAGGAACTACATTCGACTACACCTCGGAGGTTTACATGTAATTGGTGTTGGTAAACCTTAATTTAAGAGGAGAAAACATGTTCAGATGTTTCTTAAATGAGGAGTTTGTGTTGTCATTTTCATAACAAGCTTAAAAACACTCACTTCATGCAAATCGAATGATTATTTGCAGAGATATGGTCGTGTGAATACCAAGGACAATAGTCTGAAATCGACAAAAGTCAGAGATAGTTTGTTTAATTTTACACTATCTGAATTGTCATACGAAACGGCATTTCTTGACAATACACCATATTAAATAGATCAAATGTTTAGAACATTCAATGGATATAAATAAAACATGCATTTTAGGTACAATTAAGACGACGAAAAGGCCAATTTATGTCGATTTTCATGCCAAAATTGATTTTTCAGTCAAATTCTTCAAAATTCGTGGTACCATACCTGATTATAGTAGCGAATACGAGCTTAATAATGCCAAAAATACCGCTAAAATCAGAATTGATACTAGCTGAACGCTACCAAGTCGAGTTTGAATGATAAGGAACAATATTTTACCTTTTACACAAATCTTCATTTTTCACAGTATCCTATTTTAGGGGGGTAGGGGAAAGATTTAGTGGTTTCATGCCTACCAAACCTGTTGTCATGCAAATTTAATTCATGAAAACATGTTGCAAACATGCAACCCTACATGTTGATACGAAAAAGACATAGTTCAACTGCAAACACTTCACCAATACGTCATTTTAAACAAGAAAAAAAAATGAAACTCAAAATTACAGCTTTTATAGACAAAATTGGACTAAAAACGCTCAAAACCTATTTAATAAACTATGGAAAACTTATTTCTGAGCTTATTTTACCAATTGTTATCGGAAAAGTGTCCCTAGGTACGAATCTGAGCGAGTCCTAATTACTGCACGCATCTCTTATAGAGGAGAAAACATGTTCAGATGTTTCTTAAATGAGGAGTTTGTGTTGTCATTTTCATAACAAGCTTAAAAACACTCACTTCATGCAAATCGAATGATTATTTGCAGAGATATGGTCGTGTGAATACCAAGGACAATAGTCTGAAATCGACAAAAGTCAGAGATAGTTTTTTTAATTTTACACTATCTGAATTGTCATACGAAACGGCATTTCTTGACAATACACCATATTAAATAGATCAAATGTTTAGAACATTCAATGGATATAAATAAAACATGCATTTTAGGTACAATTAGGACGACGAAAAGGCCAATTTATGTCGATTTTCATGCCAAAATTGATTTTTCAGTCAAATTCTTCAAAATTGGTGGTACCATACCTGATTATAGTAGCGAATACGAGCTTAATAATGCCAAAAATACCGCTAAAATCAGAATTGATACTAGCTGAACGCTACCAAGTCGAGTTTGAATGATAAGGAACAATATTTTACCTTTTACACAAATCTTCATTTTTCACAGTATCCTATTTTAGGGGGGTAGGGGAAAGATTTAGTGGTTTCATGCCTACCAAACCTGTTGTCATGCAAATTTAATTCATGAAAACATGTTGCAAACATGCAACCCTACATGTTGATACGAAAAAGACATAGTTCAACTGCAAACACTTCACCAATACGTCATTTTAAACAAGAAAAAAAAATGAAACTCAAAATTACAGCTTTTATAGACAAAATTGGACTAAAAACGCTCAAAACCTATTTAATAAACTATGGAAAACTTATTTCTGAGCTTATTTTACCAATTGTTATCGGAAAAGTGTCCCTAGGTACGAATCTGAGCGAGTCCTAATTACTGCACGCATCTCTTATAGGTGTGAAAGCACCAATTATTTTCCCCATAGACACCAATGTTAAAGTGTCACATATTAATGATTTGCTGCAAATTCAACTCAAGTATGGATAATGCAGCAGTGTAATGTTCATATAGAAAACTATTTTTCCACTTGAAAAATCACCAGAAAACGTGGGGTCACAAGACATGTAAGAAAGTTCTTGTTTGTTTACTAAACAGGTCAAGGGTACAGCTGTTTTTATTGATCGACTGTTTTCATTGCTCACAAAGTGTAAGCATGGAGTCGAAATTTCGAAAATGTTCATCAGTGATCCAGTAAAACCTATTAATACGCTTCTTATACATATAACCACAAAATCGAATAGAAATGGGCAGTTTCCCCCTACTTATAATGCCCATTTCCATCGAAAAAGGAGGGATTACTTTTTATTATAGGAACTACATTCGACTACACCTCGGAGGTTTACATGTAATTGGTGTTGGTAAACCTTTAAGAGGAGAAAACATGTTCAGATGTTTCTTAAATGAGGAGTTTGTGTTGTCATTTTCATAACAAGCTTAAAAACACTCACTTCATGCAAATCGAATGATTATTTGCAGAGATATGGTCGTGTGAATACCAAGGACAATAGTCTGAAATCGACAAAAGTCAGAGATAGTTTTTTTAATTTTACACTATCTGAATTGTCATACGAAACGGCATTTCTTGACAATACACCATATTAAATAGATCAAATGTTTAGAACATTCAATGGATATAAATAAAACATGCATTTTAGGTACAATTAGGACGACGAAAAGGCCAATTTATGTCGATTTTCATGCCAAAATTGATTTTTCAGTCAAATTCTTCAAAATTGGTGGTACCATACCTGATTATAGTAGCGAATACGAGCTTAATAATGCCAAAAATACCGCTAAAATCAGAATGATACTAGCTGAACGCTACCAAGTCGAGTTTGAATGATAAGGAA
>JAWPHD010026842.1:0-11065 GCA_037043455.1 Cyrtodaria siliqua | reverse complement strand
GTAAGAACGGAATAAATATGTGTAAGAACTGAATATATATATGTAAGAACGGAATATATATATGTGTAAGAACTGAATATTTATGTGTAAGAACTGAATATATATGTGTAAGAACTGAATATATATGTGTAAGAACTGAATATATATGCGTAAGAACTGAATATATATGCGTTAGATCTGAATATATATGCGTAAGAATGGAATATATATGTGTAAGAACGGAATATATATGCGTAAGAACTGAATATATATGTGTAAGAACGGAATATATATGTGTAAGAACGGAATATATATGTGTAAGAACGGAATATATACGTGTAAGAACGGAATATATATGTGTAAGAACGGAATATATATGTGTAAGAACGGAATATATATATGTAAGAACTGAATATATATGTGTAAGAACGGAATATATATATGTGTAAGAACTGAATATTTATGTGTAAGAACTGAATATATATGTGTAAGAACTGAATATATATGTGTAAGAACGGAATATATATGTGTAAGAACGGAATATATATGTGTAAGAACGGAATATATATGTGTAAGAAATGAATATATATGTGTAAGAACGGAATATATATGTGTAAGAACTGAATATATATGTGTAAGAACTGAATGTATATGTGTAAGAACGTAATATATATGTGTAAGAACGGAATATGTATGTTTAAGAACGGAATATGTACGTGTAAGAACGGGATATATATGTGTAAGAACTGAACATATATGTGTAAGAAATGAATATATATGCGTAAGAACTGAATATATATGCGTAAGAACTGAATATATATGCGTAAGAACTGAATATATATCTGTAAGAACTGAATATATGTGTAAGAACGGAATATATATGTGTAAGAACTGAATATATATGTGTAAGAAGTGAATATATATGTGTAAGAACGGAATATATATGTGTAAGAACGGAATAAATATGTGTAAGAACGGAATATATATGTTTAAGAACTGAATATATATGTGAAAGAACGGAATATATATGTGTAAGAAGTGAATATATATGTGTAAAAACTGAATATAAATGTGTAAGAACGGAATATATATGTGTAGGAACGGAATAAATATGTGTAAGAACGGAATATATATGTGTAAGAACTGAATATATATGTGAAATTACTGAATATATATGCATAAGAACTGAATATATATGCGTAAAACTAAATATATATGCGAAAGAACGGAATATATATGTGTAAGAACTGAATATATATTTGTAAGAACTGAATATATATGTGTAAGAACTCAATATATATGCGTAAGAACTGAATATATATGCGTAAGAACGGACATATATGTGTAAGATCGGAATATGTACGTGTAAGAACGGAATATATATCTGTAAGATCGGAATATGTACGTGTCAGAACGGAATATATATGTGTAAGAACGAAATATATATGTGAATATATGTGTAAGAACGGAATATATATATGTGTAAGAACTGAATATATATGTGTAAGAACTGAATATATATGCGGAAGAACTGAATATATATGCGTAAACTGAATATATATGCGTAAGAACTGTACATATATGTGTAAGAAATGAATATATTTGCGTAAGATCTGAATATATATGCGTAAGAATGGAATATATATGTGTAAGAACGGAATATATATGCGTAAGAACTGAATATATATGTGTAAGAACGGAATATATATGTGTAAGAACGGAATATATATGTGTAAGAACGGAAAATATACGTGTAAGAACGGAATATATATGTGTAAGAACGGAATATATATGTGTAAGAACGGAATAAATATGTGTAAGAACTGAATATATATATGTAAGAACGGAATATATATATGTGTAAGAACTGAATATTTATGTGTAAGAACTGAATATATATGTGTAAGAACTGAATATATATGTGTAAGAACTGAATATATATGCGTAAGAACTGAATATATATGCGTAAGAACTGAATATATATGCGTAAGAACTGAACATATATGCGTAAGAACTGAATATATATGCATAAGAACTGAATATATATGCGTAAGAACGGAATATATATACGTAAGAACGGAATATATATGTGTAAGAACGGAATATATATGTGTAAGAACGGAAAATATATGTGTAAGAACGGAATATATATGTGTAAGAACGGAATATATATGTGTAAGAACATAATATATATGTGTAAGAACGGAATATATTGTGTATATATGCGTAAGAACGGAATATATGTGTAAGAACGGAATATATATGTGTAAGAACGGAAAATATACGTGTAAGAACAGAATATATATGTGTAAGAACGGAATATATATGTGTAAGAACGGAATATATATGTGTAAGAACTGAATATATATGCGTAAGAACTGAATATATATGCGTAAGAACGGAATATATTTGTGTAAGAACGGAATATATATGTGTAAGAACTGAATATATATGCGTAAGAACTGAATATATATGCGTAAGAACTGAATATATATGCGTAAGAACTGAATATATATTCGTAAGAACTGAATATATATGCGTAAAACTGAATATATATGTGTAAGAACTGAATATATATGCGTAAAACTGAATATATGTGTAAGAACGGAATATGTACGTGTAAGAACGGAATAAATATGTGTAAGAACAGAACATATATGTGTAAGAAATGAATATATTTGCGTAAGAACTGAATATATATGCGTAAGAACTGAATATATATGCGTAAGAACTGAATATATATCTGTAAGAACTGAATATATATGTGAAAGAACGGAATATATATGTGTAAGAAGTGAATATATATGTGTAAGAACTGAATATATATGTGTAAGAACGGAATATATATGAGTAGGAACGGAATAAATATGTGTAAGAACGGAATATATATGTGTAAGAACTGAATATATATGTGAAAGTACTGAATATATATGCATAAGAACTGAATATATATGCGTAAAACTAAATATATATGCGAAAGAACGGAATATATATGTGTAAGAACTGAATATATATTTGTAAGAACTGAATATATATGTGTAAGAACTCAATATATATGCTTAAGAACGGACATATATGTGTAAGATCGGAATATGTACGTGTAAGAACGGAATATATATCTGTAAGAGCGGAATATGTACGTGTCAGAACGGAATATATATGTGTAAGAACGAAATATATATGTGAATATATGTGTAAGAACGGAATATATATGTGTAAGAACTGAATATATATGTGTAAGAAGTGAATATATATGTGTAAGTACTGAATATATATGCATAAGAACGGAATATATATGTGTAAGAACGGAATATATATGTGTAAGAACGGAATATGTACGTGTAAGAACGGAATATATATTTGTAAGAACGGAATATATATGTGTCATAATTGAATATATATGTGTAAGAACTAAATATATATGTGTAAGAACGGAATATATATGTGTAAGAACGAAATAAATATGTGTAAGAACGGAAAAGATATGTGTAAGGACTGAATATATATGCGTAAGAACTGAATATATTTGCGTAAGAACCGAATATATATGCGTAAGAACTGAACATATATGCGTAAGAACTGAATATATATGCGTAAGAACTGAATATATATGCGTAAGAACGGAATATATATGCTTAAGAACGGAATATATATGTGTAAGAACGGAATATATATGTGTAAGAAAGGAAAATATATGTGTAAGAACGGAATATATATGTGTAAGAACGGAATATATATGTGTAAGAACGGAATATATTGTGTGTATATGCGTAAGAACGGAATATATGTGTAAGAACGGAATATATATGTGTAAGAACGGAAAATATACGTGTAAGAACAGCATATATATATGTAAGAACGGAATATATATGTGTAAGAACGGAATATATATGTTTAAGAACGGAATATATATGTGTAAGAACTGAATATATATGCATAAGAACTGAATATATATGCGTAAGAACTGAATATATATTCGTATGAACTGAAAATATATGCATAAAACTGAATATATATGTGTAAGAACTGAATATATATGCGTAAGAACTGAATATATGTGTAAGAACGGAATATGTACGTGTAAGAACGGAATATATTTGTGTAAGAACTGAACATATATGTGTAAGAAATGAATATATTTGCGTAAGAACTGAATATATATGCGTAAGAACTGAATATATATGCGTAAGAACTGAATATATATCTGTAAGAACTGAATATATATGTGAAAGAACGGAATATATATGTGTTAAAAGTGAATATATATCTGTAAGAACTGAATATATATGTGAAAGAACGGAATATATATGTGTTAAAAGTGAATATATATGTGTAAGAACTGAATATATATGTGTAAGAACGGAATATATATGTGTAAGAACTGAATATATGTGTAAGATCTGAATATATATGTGAAAGTACTGAATATATATGCATAAGAACTGAATACATATGCGTAAAACTAAATATATATGCGAAAGAACGGAATATATATGTGTAAGAACTGAATATATATTTGTAAGAACTGAATATATATGTGTAAGAACTCAATATATATGCCTAAGAACTGAATATATATGCGTAAGAACGGACATATATGTGTAAGATCGGAATATCTACGTGTAAGAATGGAATATATATCTGTAAGATCGGAATATGTACGTGTCAGAACGGAATATATATGTGTAAGAACGGAATATATATGTGAATATATGTGTAAGAACGGAATATATATGTGTAAGAACGAAATATATATGTGAATATATGTGTAAGAACGGAATATATACATGTAAGAACTGAATATATATGTGTAAGAAGTGAATATATATGTGTAAGTACTGAATATATATGCGTAAGAACGGAATATATATGTGTAAGAACGGAATATATATGTGTCAGAACGGAATATGTACGTGTAAGAACGGAATATATATTTGTAAGAACAGAATATATATGTGTCATAATTGAATATATATGTAAGAACTGAATATATATGTGTAAGAACGGAATATATATGTGTAAGAACGGAATAAATATGTGTAAGAACGGAAAATATATGTGTAAGGACTGAATATATATGCGTAAGAACTGAATATATATGCGTAAGAACTGAATATATATGCGTAAGAAATGAACATATATGCGTAAGAACTGAATATATATGCGTAAGAACTGAATATATATGCGTAAGAACGGAATATATATGCGTAAGAACGGAATATATATGTGTAAGAACGGAATATATATGTGTAAGAAAGGAAAATATATGTGTAAGAACGGAATATATATGTGTAAGAACGGAATATATATGTGTAAGAACATAATATATATGTGTAAGAACGGAATATATTGTGAATATATGTGTAAGAACGGAATATATATGTGTAAGAACGAAATATATATGTGAATATATGTGTAAGAACGGAATATATATATGTAAGAACTGAATATATATGTGTAAGAAGTGAATATATATGTGTAAGTACTGAATATATATGCGTAAGAACGGAATATATATGTGTAAGAACGGAATATATATGTGTAAGAACGGAATATGTACGTGTAAGAACGGAATATATATTTGTAAGAACAGAATATATTTGTGTCATAATTGAATATATATGTGTAAGAACTGAATATATATGTGTAAGAATGGAATATATATGTGTAAGAACGGAATAATATGTGTAAGAACGGAAAATATATGTGTAAGGACTGAATATATATGCGTAAGAACTGAATATATATGCGTAAGAACTGAATATATATGCGTAAGAACTGAACATATATGCGTAAGAACTGAATATATATGCGTAAAAACTGAATATATATGCGTAAGAACTGAATATATATTCGTAAGAACTGAATATATATGCGTAAATCTGAATATATATGTGTAAGAACTGAATATATATGCGTAAGAACTGAATATATGTGTAAGAACGGAATATGTACGTGTAAGAACGGAATATATATGTGTAAGAACTGAACATATATGTGTAAGAAATGAATATATTTGCGTAAGAACTGAATATATATGCGTAAGAACTGAATATATATGTGTATATATGTGTAAGAACGGAATATATATGTGTAAGAACGGAATATATATGTGTAAGAAGTGTATATATATGTGTAAGAACTGAATATATATGTGTAAGAACTGAATATATATGTGTAAGACCGGAAAATATATGTGTAAGAACTGAAAATATATGTGGAATAACTGAATATATATAAGTATAAGAACTGAATATATATTTGTAAGAACTGAATATATATGTGTAAGAACTGAATATATATGCGTAAGAACTGAATATATATGCGTAAGAACGGAATATATATGTGTAAAAACGGAATATATATGTGTAAGAACGGAATAAATATGTGTAAGTACGGAATATATATGTGTAAGAACTGAATATATATGTGTAAGAACTGAATATATATGTGTGCGAACTGAATATATATGTGTAAGAACTGAATATATTTGCGTAAGAACTGAATATATATGCGTAAGAACTGAATATATATGCGTAAGAACTGAATATATATCTGTAAGAACTGAATATATATGTGAAAGAACGGAATATATATGTGTAAGAAGTGAATATATATGTGTAAGAACTGAATATATATGTGTAAGAACGGAATATATATGTGTAAGAACGGAATATATATGTGTAAGAACTGAATATATATGCCTAAGAACTGAATATATATGCTTAAGAACTGAATATATATGCGTAAGAACTGAATATATATTCGTAAGAACTGAATATATATGCGTAAAACTGAATATATATGTGTAAGAACTGAATATATATGCGTAAGAACTGAATATATGTGTAAGAACGGAATATGTACGTGTAAGAACGGAATATATATGTGTAAGAACTGAACATATATGTGTAAGAAATGAATATATTTGCGTAAGAACTGAATATATATGCGTAAGAACTGAATATATATGCGTAAGAACTGAATATATATCTGTAAGAACTGAATATATATGTGAAAGAACGGAATATATATGTGTAAGAAGTGAATATATATGTGTAAGAACTGAATATATATGTGTAAGAACGGAATATATATGTGTAGGAACGGAATAAATATGTGTAAGAACGGAATATATATGTGTAAGAACTGAATATATATGTGAAAGTACTGAATATATATGCATAAGAACTGAATATATATGCGTAAAACTAAATATATATGCGAAAGAACGGAATATATATTTGTAAGAACTGAAATTATATGCGTAAGAACGGACATATATGTGTAAAATCGGAATATGTACGTGTAAGAACGGAATATATATCTGTAAGATCGGAATATGTACGTGTCAGAACGGAATATATATGTGTAAGAACGGAATATATATGTGAATATATGTGTAAGAACGGAATATATATGTGTAAGAACTGAATAAATATGTGTAAGAAGTGAATATATATGTGTAAGTACTGAATATATATGCGTAAGAACGGAATATATATGTGTAAGAACGGAATATATATGTGTAAGAACGGAATATGTACGTGTAAGAACGGAATATATATTTGTAAGAACGGAATATATATGTGTAATAATTGAATATACATGTGTAAGAACTGAATATATATGCGTAAGAACGGAATATATATGTGTAAGAACGGAATATATATGTGTAAGAACGGAATGATACGTGTCAGAACGGAATATATATGTGTAAGAACGGAATATATATGTGTAAGAACGGAATATATATGTGTAAGAACTGAATATATTTGTGTAAGAACTGAATATATATTTGTAAGAACTGAATATATGTGTAAGAACTGAATATATATGTGTAAGAACTGAATATATATTTGTAAGAACTGAATATATATGTGTAAGAGCTGAATATATATGCGTAAGAACGGAATAAATATGCGTAAGAACGGAATATATATGTGTAAGAACGGAATATATAAGTGTAAGAACGGAATACGTACGTGTAAGAACGGAATATATATGTGTAAGAACGGAATATATATGTGTATATATGTGTAAGAACGGAATATATATGTGTAAGAACTGAATATATATGTGTAAGAAGTGAATATATATGTGTAAGAACTGATTATATATGTGTAAGAACGGAATATATATGTGTAAGAACTGAATATATATGTGTAAAAACTGAATATATATATGTGTAGGAACTGAATATATATTTGTAAGAACTGAATATATATGTGTAAGAACTGAATATATATGAGTAAGAACTGAATATATATGCGTAAGAACGGAATATATATGTGTAAGAACGGAATATATATGTGTAAGAACGGAATATATATGTGTACGAAATGAATATATATGTGTAAGAACGGAATATATATGTGTAAGATCTGAATATATATGTGTAAGAAGTGAATATATATGTGTAAGAACTGAATATATATGTGTAAGAACGGAATATATATGTGCAAGAACGGAATATGTATGTGTAAGAACGGAATATGTACGTATAAGAACGGGATAAATATGTGTAAGAACTGAACATATATGTGTAAGAAATGAATATATATGCGTAAGAACTGAATATATATGCGTAAGAACTGAATATATATGCGTAAGATCTGAATATATATCTGTAAGAACTGAATATATGTGTAAGAACGGAATATATATGTTTAAGAACTAAATATATATGTGTAAGAACTGAATATATATGTGTAAGAACGGAATATATATGTGTAAGAACGGAATAAATATGTGTAAGAACGGAATATATATGTGTAAGAACTGAATATATATGTGTAAGAACTGAATATATATGCGGAAGAACTGAATATATATGCGTAAACTGAATATATATGCGTAAGAACTGAACATATATATGTAAGAAATGAATATATATGCGTAAGATCTGAATATAGATGCGTAAGAATGGAATATATATGTGTAAGAACTGAATATATATGCGTAAGAACTGAATATATATGTGTAAGAACGGAATATATATGTGTAAGAACGGAATATATATGTGTTAGAACGGAATATATACGTGTAAGAACGGAATATATATGTGTAAGAACGGAATATATATGTGTAAGAACGGAATATATATGTGTAAGAACTGAATATATATGTGTAAGAACGGATTATATATATGTGTAAGAACTGAATATTTATGTGTAAGAACTGAATATATATGTGTAAGAACTGAATATATATGTGTAAGAACTGAATATATATGCGTAAGAACTGAATATATATGCGTAAGAACTGAATATATATGCGTAAAAACTGAACATATATGCGTAAGAACTGAATATATATGCATAAGAACTGAATATATATGCGTAAGAACGGAATATATATGCGTAAGAACGGAATATATATGTGTAAGAACGGAATATATATGTGTAAGAACGGAAAATATATGTGTAAGAACGGAATATATATGTGTAAGAACGGAATATATATGTGTAAGAACATAATATATATGTGTAAGAACGGAATATATTGTGTATATATGCGTAAGAACGGAATATATGTGTAAAAACGGAATATATATGTGTAAGAACGGAAAATATACGTTTAAGAACAGAATATATATGTGTAAGAACGGAATATATATGTGTAAGAAAGGAATATATATGTGTAAGAACTGAATATATATGCGTAAGAACTGAATATATATGCGTAAGAACGGAATATATTTGTGTAAGAACGGAATATATATGTGTAAGAACTGAATATATATGCGTAAGAACTGAATATATATGCGTAAGAACTGAATATATATGCGTAAGAACTGAATATATATTCGTAAGAACTGAATATATATGCGTTAAACTGAATATATATGTGTAAGAACTGAATATATATGCGTAAAACTGAATATATGTGTAAGAACGGAATATGTACGTGTAAGAACGGAATATATATGTGTAAGAACTGAACATATATGTGTAAGAAATGAATATATTTGCGTAAGAACTGAATATATATGCGCAAGAACTGAATATATATGCGTAAGAACTGAATATATATCTGTAAGAACTGAATATATATGTGAAAGAACGGAATATATATGTGTAAGAAGTGAATATATATGTGTAAGAACGGAATTTATATGAGTAGGAACGGAATAAATATGTGTAAGAACGGAATATATATGTGTAAGAACTGAATATATATGTGAAAGTACTGAATATATATGCATAAGAACTGAATATATATGCGTAAAACTAAATATATATGCGAAAGAACGGAATATATATGTGTAAGAACTGAATATATATTTGTAAGAACTGAATATATATGTGTAAGAACTCAATATATATACGTAAGAACTGAATATATATGCGTAAGAACGGACATATATGTGTAAGATCGGAATATGTACGTGTAAGAACGGAATATATATCTGTAAGAGCGGAATATGTACGTGTCAGAACGGAATATATATGTGTAAGAATGAAATATATATGTGAATATATGTGTAAGAACGGAATATATATGTGTAAGAACTGAATATATATGTGTAAGAAGTGAATATATATGTGTAAGTACTGAATATATATTCGTAAGAACGGAATATATATGTGTAAGAACGGAATATATATGTGTAAGAACGGAGTATGTACTTGTAAGAACGGAATATATATTTGTAAGAACGGAATATATATGTGTCATAATTGAATATATATGTGTAAGAACTGAATATATATGTGTAAGAACGGAATATATATGTGTAAGAACGGAATAAATATGTGTAAGAACGGAAAATATATGTGTAAGGACTGAATATATATGCGTAAGAACTGAATATATTTGCGTAAGAACCGAATATATATGCGTAAGAACTGAACATATATGCGTAAGAACTGAATATATATGCGTAAGAACTGAATATATATGCGTAAGAACGGAATATATATGCGTAAGAACGGAATATATATGTGTAAGAACGGAATATATGTGTAAGAAAGGAAAATATATGTGTAAGAACGGAATATATATGTGTAAGAACGGAATATATATGTGTAAGAACATAATATATATGTGTAAGAACGGAATATATTGGGTATATATGCGTAAG
>JAWPHD010026841.1:0-11078 GCA_037043455.1 Cyrtodaria siliqua | reverse complement strand
AGTCTATGACCCAAGCCAAAACAGGTTCAATGTTTTCAACATTTTCTCGAAGATGATGATGTTATTGCCAATTGTCTGTTGGTAAAGGGGCCTTTACACAGGATGGCGACCTTTGTGCCTCCCGTGTGCGACCATAAAATTTGCCAGGTCGTCGTTGGAGGCTCAAAGGAGGCAGAATGGTTGCCTAGGTCGTTCAACGGTGGTACACAGGAGGTTCAGACATCGCCATGAACGCCATGGTCGCCGTGAATTTTTGAACATGTTCAAAACAGTCGCACAAAGGTCGCCGAGGAGGTTGGTTGCTCAAATGTGGCTCAAAGGAGGCAGAAGGGAGGCACAAGCATTACCGTGGTTGCAGAATGGAGGCACGGTTGTCGCCCAATGGTCGCCAGGTAATAGATGCGTTCTGCTGCAAATTTATTTGGCTGAATGGTCGTCCAGTGATCGCCGTTAGTTGCCGTTGGTCGCCGATGATGGCACAGAGGAGGCACAGAGGAGGCTCAATGGTTGCCCAATCATTTCTCGGGGGTCGCCTATGTAGCCTATAATCATGTTGGTTGCCGTAGGTTGCACAGGGGAAGCAAAGGGGAGGCAGGCAGGTGGCTCAGTGGACGTTCGTAGATCGCCATGAAAATGCCCGAAAATTGCATTTTTGGTGGTTCAAGGGAGGCACAAGGATCGCTGGAGCAGTTACATAGAAACATGATTTTCAGGGTTTAGGCGACCATTGAGCGTCCTGTCTATTTTTTGGTCGCTCAAAGGTGGCACAAAGGTCGCAGCCCTGTGTAAAGGGGCCTTTACGGCAAGCGTTTGCTGTACCAAGCATTACCTAGTGTATAGCCATTTTTTTTGTAATCACATGGCCTCAGCTATCGTCATGTGATTTGTGTGGTGGCAGGGTTATTGGCTACAATATCACTGAGCGGAGGTTAATATGAAGTAAGCAATGCTTTTCATTGTATGTCACGTGACTACTAGTGTATACAGCGCAGAAATTTACATACGGGGCAATTGAACAGCCTGTAATCATAGCAGCCTGATTACCTTGACCTCCGAGATAATATAGTGCCCCAACAATAGCGTAAACAATGGGATTGTTGTCGTATTAGAATGGAAATGCTAAATACATACCTGTATTTTATCGGTGAATAAAATACAGTTAGTCGTTCGGATGCGACTAATTAAAGCACTCGTGCTAACGCACTCGTGATTTACGCATCCGAACTCCTAACTGTATTTTATTCACCGACAAAATACAGGTACGTATTTATTCCTAAATAAAGGAAAGCTAAATAATCCTATTTAATTATATATTATGTTTTTTAGTTTGATCATTAATGTGCATTATTCATTTTTACATTCATTTTTATAATGCACTGGGTTTTGCAAATAAAACGATACATTTTATACAATATATCCGACTTGTCGAATGACCGCACTCAACAATACACACGCAACAATACACACGCAACAATAAAAGTTTCTAAAATGCATTGTCCAGTATGTGTAGAGATAAGTCATAAATGTTGTATTACATCGTCAGATATTATTCGTTTACCTCCCTTGAACGCTACAAATTTTACCCTAAATGTTAGCCTTTTTTTTTATACGAAAATCTTTTCTTCTTCGCTTTAACATACATTACAAGCGGATACACCCTTCTGAATAGCGTTGTGAAACGGCTAGACTTACATGTACAGTTTTGGTCCGTTTGGTGACGACATAACGGCTAGACTTACATGTACAGTTTTGGTCCGTTTGGTGACGACATATACAGAGAGATGTGTTTATAAAACAGCAGTATATTTCAGTAGCATTTACATGTAGTTCAGGTAGAGGCAACATTTATGACTTATCTCTCTACTCATACTGGACAACTGGTAGACTTCTGGGGGTTAGTTATATTTAAGCATTCTCACAGACGCATCCGTGGTCGAGTGGTTCACGGCGTTGCGTTGTAAACCGTCTCGCCTTTCACCGCTGCTCATTCGAATCTCACTGGAAGCTCAACGTGTGAGAACGTGTCGATTCTTATGGATGGCTGGAGGTATACAGTACTGCTTCTGCTTCCATCGCAAACAAATCGACCGTCATATGTGGCCTAATATGCTGAGAAATGACATTAAAGGGACACGTGGTAATCTTGAAGTATTTGAAATGGGTGTCTCGATTTATATATCCAGTATCATTTTTACTTTTATGTTGGTTACATTTAAATAAATCAAATTTTAAGTATTCTCTAGTTGGTCTTATTATACTATGCGCTTTAATATATTATTGGTGCAATAATATCAAAAATTAATAATATGCAAAAACAAATTGCTTAATACTATTGTTATAATTAATATTAATGATTGAACAAATGAAAGTTGTGCAGAAAAACTAGCGGGACGCAGTGAGTTTTTAAAAAAATAAAGATAGCCGTGTGTCCCTTTAAACACCAAACAGACTCATATTTAATATTATTAAACGCTTGCAGTTCCGGGTGTTTAATAAACGCATTATAAACTACATTTTAATTTTGTTAAGACTATTGGTAAGTCACCTTTTCAGTATGTATTGACATTCACACTAGTGTTTGTTTAGTGCTGTGTGGCGACCGTAAAAAGTCGCACCGACTACAAATCAGTAGTAATATTATATACTGGTCCTTCATCAAGCCCATTCTGTGTTGCTTTAAAGTAGAATATCGGATAAGCCGGTGCTAGGAGGCGTGAGAGGTGTTGCATCTTATAATTACCTCTCATGAACTGACTTTTCTCTTTTCTCTCTTGTTTGTGTTTGTTGCTTCCAAGGGATCACCTTTTCAGTATTTAAGCAAGAACGCCGTCGGTCTAGTAGCCCATATATTTTGAATTTAACAAGTTTAATGTTGATAAATTTGAATGAAATTTTCAGCAATTCAGCTGTAGATATGGTTAAATAGAATAGATGAAATTAAAATTTAATTTCTATTGAAATATGTCAGTTATGTTAGTTTATTTCCCTGTTGCGTTTTTAAAGTCGTTCAGTGTATACATTTACAAAGCACACATATTTCTCAGCTGTGTGAATATGTGTTAGTCAAGAAATGTTTTTGCCAGAATTAAAGAGTTTCCAAGTTTTAGACACTTAAGGTCCGCCATCTTTTTTAAAAAAAAATGGATGGGATATGTTTGTGTGGTGTTTTACGTCATTTTCAATACATGTAAGGTTATATATAACGGTCGATTTTTTGTGGTGGAGGCAGACCACACACTTTTCCTGGGTAGAACCCGCAGCTTTGAGAGGCGACGACTTACAACGCAACGTCGTTAAACATTCGACCACACAACGCAACGTCGTTAACCATTCGGCCACACAACACAACGTCGTTAACCATTCGGCCACACAACACAACGTCGTTAACCATTTAGTCTCGATCATCCAGACCTCTCGCGAGACTTCTCTCAGAAGTCCAAACGATGGTCTGGAGTAAAGCTTCTTTAAAAATGTTGACATCAAGACAAAAAAAAATCACCGGCCTCTGATTGGTCAACTTCAGTTTGTTATGGAAATCCGTGGGAATCACCCCCTACGTCACGACGGCGTAAAAAAATACGTGACGTTACGCGCAATGTTGTGCAATAAAATTACTCCAAACATAGTCAGCGGATCACGATTAATGCTAAAAATTAAATTTTAAACATCATTTTGTAAGATTATATTATGTTTTTAGAAAAACTACAATAAAACGAAGTTTAATGTATATTTAATAAGGACGTACACACATTGCATTGGAACTAATGTTGCGCGAAATTCAACGTGCACTTTGATGTTGCAATCAAAATGACGTCACGTCGCAGTCAGTTTTGACGGTTGGCGCCGTCTATCGGTCAAATTTTTTAAAGAACAGTGAGTCCAGACGCTCGCTAGCGCTCGCAGTCAGCTTGAGTGTGTCTGGATGATAGAGACTATTAACCATTCGGCCCGCAGCGGTGAGAGTAGCCTCGGTCACCCGGCCCGCTTCTGATTTCTTCTTTACGATATGCTTCACGGATCCAGAACCAGGGCCTGGGGAAAATAGGAAGGTTAAAATCGCCCTCTCGTTTTGGGCGATTTTGGAGAGATTTTGAGAGATTCAACGAGACTTTCAAAATACATATTTTTAAGTTAATTTAATAATAATTTCTTATTTTTAACTTATGAGAATCAGCAAGTGGCGTTAAAAAATGTAACTGATGCATCAACAATTGACGCTGTACGTTTATTTACAACATGACGTCACGCAAACATCGACTTTATGCGCGTGAAAAAAACGCGCGAATAAATTTTCCTAATCGCTAGTGGGCGCTTTCATTGGCCTAATCTGCCCAGACCGATATCTGCAAGTAAGACATATGCATGATACGGGCTAGCTGGCCGAAACTACGGTGAGAGGCGTAGTCTCGATCATCCAGACCTCTCGCGAGACTTCTCTCAAAGAAGTCCAAACGATGGTCTAATCGCTAGTGGGCGCTTTCATTGGCCTAATCTGCCCAGACCGATATCTGCAAGTAAGACATATGCATGATACGGGCTAGCTGGCCGAAACTACGGTGAGAGGCGTAGTCTCGATCATCCAGACCTCTCGCGAGACTTCTCTCAAAGAAGTCCAAACGATGGTCTGGAGTAAAGCTTCTTTAAACATTTTGACATCAAAAAGACGTGTGGACAAAAAAAATATCACCGGCCTGATTGGTCAACTTAAGTTTGTTATGGAAATCCGTGGGAATCACCCCCTACGTCACGACGGCGTCAAAAAATACGTGACGTTACGCGCAATGCTGTGCAATAAAATTACTCCAAATCAGAAAGAAATCAACTAAGCATCTTTTAGGTCCATGGATGGTCTTTATAATAATTATGAAGCACATGTTTGATGTTTTTTTCAGTTTTGATTACTTCTAAGTTTATTTTGGTGTATTGGAATATGCATTCTTTGGGTTTTTTGGGGGCTATAAATAGAAAAATGTGAACCAATCAAAAACTTCCTAAAAGTAGTTAAAATGGCTGATTTTCACTGACGAGGAGATCAGCGTGGAATAACTTTTTAAAATGCCGGACTAGGTATGTAAAATTTAGCATTTCCTGATATGCAAGAGCATTATGAGTGCAGACATGACCCTGATATGTGTAGGAAAATTTTTTATTTTTATTTATTGACATTTGAAATATTGCTAAAATTGCATTTTTAGCATGTTTTAAGGGGTGGGGTAATCTTAAAGAAATGGGACTAAAGTTGTACATAAAATGCTTTTTGATACTTTTATTTGGTATGGAAACATGGGTAATTTTATTGTCTTCTAAGAAATGTATGACACAATGATGATGTGATTTATTTTTGCTCAAGGATTCAGGCTAAGAGCTTGTCATGTGTTTGATGATTGAGAAATGTACATTAAACTGTGGAGTGCCCCCATAGTCAGCGGATCACGATTAATGCTAAAAATTAAATTTTAAACATCATTTTGTAAGATTATATTATGTTTTTAGAGAAACTACAATAAAACGAAGTTTATTGTATATTTAATAAGGACGTACACACATCTCATAGAAACTAATGTTGCGCGTAATTCAACGTGCACTTTGATGTTGCAATCAAAATGACGTCACGTCGCAGTCAGTTTTGACGGTTGGCGCCGTCTATCGGTCAATTTTGTTAAAGAACAGTGAGTCCTGACGCTCGCTAGCGCTCGCAATCAGCTTGAGTGTGTCTGGATGATAGAGACTATGATGCTTACAACGCAACGTCGTTAACCATTCGGCCCGCAGCGGTTAGAGGCGACGGTTTACAACGCAACGTCATTAACCATTCGGCCACACAATGCAACGTCGTTAACCATTCGGCCCGCAGCGGTGAGAGGTGACGACTTACAACGCAACGTCGTTAACCATTCGGCCCGCAGCGGTGAGAGGCGACGGCTTACAACGCAACGTCGTTAACCATTCGGCCCGCAGCGGTGAGAGGCGACGGTTTACAACGCAACGTCGTTAACCATTCGGCCACACAACGCAACGTCGTTAAGGTTGCAGAAAACTAAATACTTTCCCATAGACCTCCTGTTGCACCTGTCAGCTAATATCTCAAGAATTATACACCAGATTTTCTTTAAATTACCTTATTTCATAGATATTTCCATCACAAAGCCTTTGAAAGTGTGAAAAAGACAACTTTTTCAGCTCAACCTCTCTGCACATGTCTGTGTTTACAAACACTATTGAATCCGCACTGAATATTGACATGCAATTTCAATGGATGTTAATTTTTCAAAAACATTAAAAAATATTTTTTATTTAATTTAATGATCCTAGCTGATGGGGATTATTTTACCTATAGTTTATCCTTCCTGAAATGCATATTGAATATTTCAAAGTTATATCTGCTGACCTCTGTGAACTCTGTGAACTTTCACTTCTGTACTGAATCGTACACAACAAAAGGCGGGGCTTCAGCCAGGCTATATTTAGCTGTACGCAACCTATAGAGAGACATTCAGACCTGACAGAAGGTATTTTTTTCTGGCTAAGTTTTTTGATACATTCAATCTGAGAAAAATTAAACCATTCTTTTTTTTAGAAAAAAATCCTTTTTGACAAAATATTAGGGCTTAAAATAGCTTCGACTAAGGCAAAATTCCTTCGTTTTTTACGCGTAAATCCAGAATCTTCAAAATGCCATATATCGACAACCGTTCCAATCTTTTGCTTCAAATAAAGTGATTTTAAATTGATTTCATCAACAACATGTGATGTTTAACCAGTTGAAGCTATCTTGAAAATAATATCTACTCAAAAATGATATTTGTGATTTTCAGGGGTCAAAATAGCAGATTTTACCATAAAAATGCCACTGTTTTTGTATATATTCAAAATCTGCCTTCAAATAAATTAATTAACATTATTCAGCAGTTTCTATATGTGAAACCATCAAGAAAATGCAACTTTTCAGTTTAAAAATGACAAAAAATAATTCTGAGACTATCCTCCCCAACTCCATTTTTAGGGCCATGCCATGTTTTACAATATGCTCATTACACAAGATTGACTGTAAATGTACTATTTATTGTATTTGTTTTATTAGATATTGTTTGTAGCATCTTTACAGGTCATTTTCATGCAACCATGCAGCCAATAAGCACTGTTTAAAGTACAGATCCATGAAAATTCATTAAAATAAAGGGGGGTGGGGTAAATAAAAACTTTTAAAAAGCATAGGAAAGGTCATATTTTTTGCCAACTAAATAATTTAATTTGTAAAATGTATTAAACCGCATAAAATATTTGCATATCGACACTAACCGTATAGAAGCGATGAACTCAAAGTCAGAGTTTACCTCAAAATCTTTTTCAAAACAGACATAAGCGGCTTTTCGACATCTTTTCGGAAAGATGTAGATTGTCGCTTACTGACATTTTTGCCAAACAACGTATGCAAAGCCCTCAGAAATGAATAAAACTTACTAGATATACCTTTAACTGTGTCAAACATGTGCATTACAGGCCAATTGTGTATACCAGGTGTCAGGTATGGCTAATTTTGTGTTCACAACCTTTAATAAAATAATTTAAAATATCTATTTCGCATCATAAAACTTTGAAATATTTAAAAATCATGAAAAGAGTTATAAGAAAAGTCAAAATACACCATAATTTAACATTTCTCACACTTTCAAATCATTGTGTTAGAAAAAAAGTATGTCTGTTTTCACTTTTACCATATGCAGAATCTAGCCTATAGGTTGCAGAAAACTAAATACTTTCCCATAGACCTCCTGTTGCACCTGTCAGCTAATATCTCAAGAATTATACACCAGATTTTCTTTAAATTACCTTATTTCATAGATATTTCCATCACAAAGCCTTTGAAAGTGTGAAAAAGACAACTTTTTCAGCTCAACCTCTCTGCACATGTCTGTATTTACAAACACTATTGAATCCGCACTGAATATTGACATGCAATTTCAATGGATGTTAAATTTTCAAAAACATTAAAAAATATTTTTTATTTAATTTAATGATCCTAGCTGATGGGGATTATTTTACCTATAGTTTATCTTTCCTGAAAATACATATTGAATATTTCAAAGTTATATCTGCTGACCTCTGTGAACTTTCACTTCTGAACTGAATCGTACACAACAAAAGGCGGGGCTTCAGCCAGGCTATATTTAGCTGTACGCAACCTTAACCATTCGGCCCGCAGCGGTGAGAGGTGACGACTTACAACGCAACGTCGTTAACCATTCGGCCCGCAGCGGTGAGAGGTGACGACTTACAACGCAACGTCGTTAAAAATTCGGCCCGCAGCGGTGAGAGGTGACGACTTACAACGCAACGTCGTTAACCATTCGGCCCGCAGCGGTGAGAGGTGACGACTTACAACGCAACGTCGTTAACCATTCGGCCCGCAGCGGTGAGAGGTGACGACTTACAACGCAACGTCGTTAAACATTCGGCCCGCAGCGGTGAGAGGTGACGACTTACAACGCAACGTCGTTAACCATTCGGCCCGCAGCGGTGAGAGGTGACGACTTACAACGCAACGTCGTTAAAAATTCGGCCACGGCAGCGCTATGGTCAAGTGAAATTTTCAACCAAATGCATATTTTAGGCATGATCAATGACCACCATACAGTCCATACCAGTAATTCAACATTATTAATGCGAACATAATCACAGAAGGTATACTATATGGCAGAAATTGTGCCCATTATAACCGAAATGTTTGATACAATTTTACTCAACGTTCTTTTGTTTTTCAATGTGAAATAAACTGGAACCTTAGAATTGTCCATTTATCCACCGAGAGCAGACGAAATACCCTGCTGTCATCCCAATTAAACGGGGCAGGGTAAATAAAGGAATTCTCGCCAGGCTATATCCTCTAATAAACAAGGCAAAGTTAAAAGGCAATACAAATAAAACTCAAAGCTGATCAGGAATATAGCAAAAAAAGGTCTAGAAAGCCGCAAAGCAAATTCTCGATGACTTTGTAGAAGCCAAGGCAACAAGAGAATAACATGTTAAGGAAACGACAAGACACGCTGTAAGACAATCGTCGCTCCACTTCCTGCATAATTACCCATCAGGAAATGTCAAATGGAACATAGCATGTCAAATATAATGGTAAAACGATTCCTGCCTTTTATGTCGCCTAATTAGGGCAATATTCATATTTCCGCTCTTCATTTGATATGAATATTTCATTCTTCATCCATTATAGCATCATTTTACAAAGGACAATCTATCCATTTATGAAATTGGAGCACAAAACCAAAATGATGCTATGTCTCATTGTGATGTTGATTGTTTTATCATTTTTAGCGCTACTCGGCAAAAGGTCCTACCTGGCATTTTTAACTCTAGCTCAGAAACTTCAGAAAACGGGTCAGATTTTCACCAAATTTGATTTACGTCTTTGTTTAAGAAGGTCACCGACGAATTAAAAAATGACCAAACTGATTACACCCAGGAAAAAGTGGGTGGTCTGCCTCCACCACTAAATAATCCGACCGTCATATATTAGAGCTAAATGTGTCGAAAATTACGTAAAACACCATTCAACCAACTGTCCTCTGTCCGATATCCGTTAACTGCTCCAATACCTTCCGATCGTTACCAAGCATGGCCAGAGTCATAATATCGATGAAAGGACAAGTTCCACAACCACCAAATAAATATCGGGTAATAAGCATCATTTTTCAAGTTGATTTAACAAATATTGCTATATGTTGCTTTGTCAACACTCTAGCACCTTCATTTTGCATCAGATTTTTACCAAACTCAGCCAGAGTTGTAACATCTCTTAAAGCGCAAATGAGTTAATATGACCCGTCATTCAATGATTTTGTTTGTTTGTATGGTGTTATATATGACGATCGATTTCTTTGTGGTGGAGGCAGACCCCCCCCCCCCCCCCCCCCCCCCCCCCCCCCCCCCCCCCCCCCCCCCCCCCCCCCCCCCCCCCCCCCAGTCATTCAATGAAATTTACTATTTTCTGTTTTGTCAACACTCTAGCACCTCCATTTTACACCCGGTCTATACCAAACTTTGACAGAGTCTTACTATTAATAAAACCTTGGACACGAACAACACCTATATCGGAAAATAACACCAGAGTTGTGACCATTAAATTAACGAAACAAGAGGCCCAAGATGGCCTTATCGCGCAACTTTCTGTACACATTTTATGTACTTGCTGTACACAGTTTGTGGAATTCAAGAGTTAAAAACAAAGCTTCCGGGCTCTGAACAAGTGGGCTAACATGTATATAAATCTGTAAAATAAGGTTATGAGACGATTCTTTTGATCACATTTCAAAACGATTGGGTCATTGGTTCATGAGAAGAAGTCGTTTAAAAATCGTTCTATTTTTAGTAATAATGCTCTTAACAAGTGGGTCAAAATGGCCCTGAATTCCCTAAATCACTCACATGACGATCTTCGCAGAGATGAAACAAGTGGGATGTTGGTTCACGAGAAGAAGTCGTTAAATATTTTTTTCTGTTTGTAATAACGGCGGCCATTTTGTCTGACGGGTATGGATAATTTATAAAAATCTGAGAAAGTCTTATGATACGATTCTTTTGATAACATTTCAAAACAATTTGCTTATTGAAATGGGACGATTTATATAAATCTGAAAAAGGGTTATCAAACAATGTTTTGGTGAAGTTTCAAAAGAATTTGGTCATTTTTTCATGAGAAGAAGTCGTTTAAAGAGTTTTATATGGTTAGTATATTTGTTGACAAATCGGGACAATTTATAACAATTTGAGTTTCGTCGAACTCTTCCCAGTAGTTAGAAGCAAAAGTTAAAAGATGTTCGGACGGACAGAGACGGACATCCAGACAGACAACGGACAACTCGCCATCCCATCCTTCGGCCAGTACAGCTAAAAATGCTACTTTTCCATTTTCAACGCTCTAACACCTTCATTTAGTACCAGATCTTTACCAAACTTGGCTAAAGTCCTAATATAGATGAAATCTCGGATGAGTTCGAAAACCACTTATATCAAAAAAATAATAAAAGAAGTAACAGTATTTAATTACATACCGTAAATAAATATTACAA
>JAWPHD010026840.1:0-11083 GCA_037043455.1 Cyrtodaria siliqua | reverse complement strand
TATCCTTATTCCTTATATGTGTGGGTAGTTTCTTAGGGAGACACTTGCTTTATATAAGAAATAGGCTAGTGGTTTTCATATATTGTGTTTTTTTACTTATTTAAGCACACAAAAATGAAATAATTAAAATGTGTCAAATTGAATAGTGATGGCACCATTAGGTACATGTATGAATGCACAAAAGTCAAATTATTTCAATTTTGTTATGTTACAGGTACCATATGTAAAGGCTATGGGTATAGATTTCTAAACAATGCTACAAACTGTCATGGCTAATTAGTAAACTAGAGAGATAATAGTTATTAGAAATAAGAGGACCAAATGGCCCTGAAGTGCTCACCTGATATACATGAGGTTGTGTGACCTTGACCTTTAACCAACTAACCCAAAATGATAACAAACTATCCCTCCCTTTCCCCAAGGACAATCTGAATGTACCGATAACATGTCATGATTTTTGGAAGTTGAGGTTTCAAAGATGCATATTTCTATATAAGGTGATAGCACCTAAAACTTTTGTGACCTACCGATCCCAAAAACATTAGGATGGTTTCTCCTCACCAGGTTCAGTTTACCTATGAAGTTTTATGAGTGTGGGTGTTATATATTTGAAGTTATCATGCGGAATGTGTAGTTATATTCCTGGAGTCATCACTTGGAACATTTAATTTTTATATGAGGTCATGGTGACCAGTGACCATTCAGGGCCGTCGATCTTGGGTCCGTGACCTGACGCATTCCCCCCTCACAAAAAGTATGTTCTTTTCCCCATTTCAGACTCAAAATTCCCCCTCGAAAAAAAATAAAGAACTTAAAAAAAACAACAACTTCTGGTATGTAAAATATTGAGTACGAAATTTGTAGGACTGTGTCCCGTTTCTTACTTAATCACTTCCATTTACGGCGAATTTATTGTCGCACCGTCTATTTTTTTCAAATCTTACGGCAAGTATTATACCTATTGATGAAGTGTTGCAGAAAATAAAAAAGTCTTAAACTGTTATACAATGTAGTCTGCTTTTCTAGGCTCGCGTTAACCAATTCGCCAAATCGCCATAGGCGAAAAGAAACCCGAACTGGCGAATTGAAAATCGTAAGAAATACATATCAAATTCGCCAGACATCGGCGGTCTGGCGAATCCAAATTTCCGACCGATTTTTTCTAAAATCTCGGAAAATCCCGAATTCTAATACACAAAGTCTTTCACTGTTTATAAGCCACTACCCCGCTGGGTGTTGTTAGTTAATTAGCGACAATCAATTTGGACTGATAAACTAATTATCGCAGTTTTTATTGAAGACCGCTGTCAAATTGTCGGTGTGCGATAGACTCCGCCCACTGTTGCGCATCTTGCTGTCAATCAACTGATTTGTGACCCCGCGCTCAATATTATCCACATATTTAACTGCGTTACCGAGCCGGATAAAACATATAATGTGGCGCCCTCTAGCTGCCAAAATAGCTTTTCAAAACAGAAATGTTAGCAAAGTTTGCTTACGAATTAATAAGCTGTAGAAGCCGTCGATGTTTTTGAACTTTACGATCACTAATTAGACTAATTAGTTGTACACACGGTAGCGTAAACTGGAACAATGGCAAGTGTGAACCGATGTTTGATCGGCTGTCTCTGAATTGGGATAATTTATGGTTCAACAATCAACATCAACAAATACAAAAGGTGCGCTTTACTCAAAATATTGGTACAATTTTAGAATGAAGTGGCTTTTATTACTTACTCTATGCATGATATTCGTGGTGTATGTGGCATTTCTGAATGTTGTCTCACAATGCAGTGCGATCTTTCTAGCTCCTTTGGAACTCCTGTTAGTTGAACTTGTTTTATATGCCTCAGCTTAGCCTTACATTTTTAAATATATTTATTTTGTTTCTATAAATGTTAATATATTGAAATACATTTAATGAAAATACTAAATGGTCTAATGCATTCTGTCCTTTTTTAAATTTTAATCGACAATTTTTAAAAAATAAAATAGCATTAAATCAAATACCTTTTTTTTTTTTGAATATTGTACACTTGTAATTATAAGTAATTATAAGCACTAAAGCAGGATCCATATGATGTGGACATATTGATACCCTATACATGTAGGTTAATAAAGCATACTTTTTTTAACTTACTGTTGATGTGTATGCAAACGCGAAGTTTTAGCGCCTCCAATTCGTTCAAAAATATCTCGGCAAAAGTCTGGCTAAAGACATTCTAATCTGGCTAAAGGAATTTTTAGGGCTTTAGCCAGATTTGGCTAAAGGGTTTAAAATCCTAGCGCTAGCCTAGCTTTTAATTACTTAATGGTGAAATATGGCGTGTCTTTTGAGTATATATTCGGAAATATATTTATATAATATACAATCTGTTCAAATCTTACACTTATTGGTTGTCCTGTTTTCTCACAGTAGCCAATTTTATCTCATAGCGCACACGCTTCGAGTTTCGCCCTGGTAAGTGTCACGTGATCCTGTGACGTCATTGGTACCAAACGATTAGCCGTGTCGCATTGAGTTGTATAGTATTGTCTATGCAGGATAACATTTTATGGTACTTGTTAAAAATGCCGTGTGCTGTTGCTGGGTGAAAACGTTTGCATAAAGAAGGACAAGATAATAACCTAAGTTTCATTCGTTTCCCTAATCGAGATAATGATATATTAAGATCTGAAGTGTGGTTAGACCGTTACCGAAGAAAATCGCCCCACTCGTCGAGAAAGTGGGAACCTACGAAAGACGCGCGAGTTTGTAGCAAACATTTTGAGTTGACTTCGTGGGAAGTCCATCCTTTGGTTTCATTATCTTTGAATTTGGAGAACAAAAGGCCATGCATATTAAGATCAACAGCGGTACCAACGATATTTGACTATAAAAATGAGAAGTGCATTACCCCGCCGTCTCCAAGCAAGTTGTATTCGCCTATTCGACCGGCGTTGAGGAGGAAATTCATACATGAAGTAAGATTGAAATTTATGTTCAATTATCTAAGCACCTCATCGGGTATACGTATGATAATTTGAAGAAAGGTGTATAGTCTTAGATCTTTATATACACCGTGAATGTTAAGCTGTTGAATTAGAAGCATGCGTCTTTACGCGAATCAATGAAGAGTTGACGGCGCTAATAATATGTAGCCGTCATTTTTTTAAAATATTGCTAAGAACGTTCAGCATATAAATTTAAATGAATCCGGTGAAATAAACACTGTGTCTTTGTTCCCAAATTTTAATTTTAATAATTTTAAATTATAAACCCCTTCGGCAACAGTGTTATAAATATATATTATCAACATATATAGGTCTATGGATTTGAAAAAAAAAAAATGTTTGATGGATATCTATTACAAGGCAGAAAATTAATAATATTACTAGCTTTTATATTAATTCAGTAATGTTTTATGGCAAAACAACAACAATAACGCCTCTTAGCTCGTGCAATAAGTAAAACAAGTATAATAGAATAATATACTTTATATTATGGTAATTGCATATGTTTGGTCTGTTTTCGATCTGTATATCAGGAGTTAGTATACATGAGTAAGTATACTTACTGTCTATAACATTTGGCTATATTATTTAAATCATAGTATTTTTCTGTCTTTGTGCGCGACAATTAGAGCTCGCATATCATGTGATATATCCGTCTTGTGCAATACGCGTCTGCCCTCGGCGGTATTACACCGCTCAAGTAATTGCAATAAACAGGAAATATATCATAAAACTAGGTTTCCCTAAATGGTGCGTGCTTTTGTGATATACCGACGTATGTACCCTAATTAGGCTGTACTTCAATAGTGCACCGCAGTATTTGATTAGTCTGTATTGATATTTGGGGGCAGTGGAGACTGGAGCTAGAGCGTGTCATATTACAAACACCGCTCCTAGAGTGTTTGGTGTTAATGGCGACTTATGGCAAATATATAATACTATAGAAATTATATGCTGTTTCATTTATTATTGTTTTCAATAAATTTTTTTATCAATTATGGATAATATCTAATAAATATATTTGTTCCATGTCTACTTATCGGCAAAAAAAATCTGACGCTCGTATTTAGACCAGGTCCATTCATTCGGAATATACTACATTTCGCGGTTATTGTGTATGTACCAAGATATTGCAGTGTTGCGGGAAACTTACTGTCAGATTTCGATGAAAACAATGTTTACGTTGTTTTTTGTTTGTTGTTGCTGTCAGTGTATAAAGACACTATTTTGTTAGATTAGTGAATAGTGTAATGAACCGCTGAACGTAACGAATGACATGACACGATAGTCTTTACAAGCTCTCCATTTGCACCGCGTTCGACTTCATCATCAGTTGATGAATCCGATGTATTTTCGTCCTCAGACACGTATTCTGGCTCAAAATCGTAAGGTTGCACATTGTGTAACCGTCTTATCACAGGCATTTCCTCTGACTCGGTATCATGATCGCTTAATTCCTGCATTTTCACACAAGGTATACTGTTTTGCGTTCAGTCCCAATGTAAACAAAAAATAGTTTGTTCCCAATGACGTCACTTCCGGTAATTCGCGCAAGAGTTTTTCCCCTTAGATTTTTTTCGATATTTTAGCAATGCCTGTTCGCCTGTTCGATTTTTATCTTTAAAAACATATTTTTAATGAACATACATCAATGGCATAGTAATAATCGTATTTATAATGATATTTAATACTTAAAAACATATCAAAAGCGGATTTGTTGATTTAGGACCAATTTCTGCTTTAAACATAACACTAAACTGTATTTAATACAAATAAAACATGTAGACTATTTAAAACAATCATTATAATCAAAATTATGGCCACAAAATAAAAAGCGCTAAAATTCCCCAAACCCAAGGGTATGGGTTGCAGTCCCCCAAAACAGAGTGACGGACGGCCCTGCAGGCTTTGTCCACAAAATTAATAGAGCTTCTCTCATCAAGGGCAATGTACCTATGAAATTGCGCTAGTGTATGCGATATATTATTAAGTTTCATATGTGTGTTGTGGTTTGAAAATTATTGCACGGAATGCATTATTTCAATATAAGGTCATTGATCCCGGACGGATAGGTTTCCTGACCTCCTGTCACCAAAGACAGTCTATATATTTAGTCTAGGGAATAATCATTATTTCTGGAAACTACTGTCGAAACTTGGTTTGGGTTATTTTTTAGTAACGGTGGCCAACTTGGTATTGACCTAATTTTAACAAATTTGATCTCAAGGGTCATCCATGTGAAGAGTTTGGGGAAATTCAACAAAGCCATTTCTGAGGAGATTAAGGATAAGGTTGACCTACAACAGACAATGAGTGGTCAGCCTAATGGTCAGGTGAGCTATTAAAAAGAAGAAACATTCATTGAACATCAACCTTCAAATTTCAATTAATAGATACAATTCATGCAATTAGTAAAACTTTTTAAACAGTAGAACTCGGTAAAGGGAACTAATTTTTGATACAAAAGCTATATATATATATATATATAAATTCCCTTATTCTACAAAAACTGATGTGAAATAAAAACTCACCAATGCCAACAGAAGAATTTGTTGGACTGAAGGTAATGAGACTATCTCTGCTGGGTTTTGTTTGCGGCACCTTTCTGGCCGTTCCTTGAGGTCTGGGGGGAGCTGGGCGGCTGTGTTTACGTGGCAACCCTTGTGGTCTGACCGGCAAACCCTGTGGTTGGACTGGTGCAGGTCGACCAGGGATGACCTTTGATTGAACAGCCTGTGTTGGCACGATTGGTGTTCGGGATGGAAGTGGTGCCAATGCTGGACCTTTTGGTCGTGCAGGGGCTGCCTTCTTTAGTGATGGTCTTCTTGCAAACTCTCCATTTTCCCTACTTGGTGAAGGGCCTGGTTTCGGAGGGGGTTTCCGAAGCTGCGGGAATTTCTTTTGATCACTGGGACTATCGTTTAGAAAAAAAGTCGAATTTCCTACATTTACTTCACCGGGAGACTCAAAATGAGATCGCGAGTAATTTGGCTCATAGTATTTGGGTTGGGAGATGCCACTAGATGGCACTGTTTTCACACTATCTGTAGTGTCTGGATCTTGCACACTTTTACCCGAGCTTGTAAAAGATCCAGAGCTACGATTGGAACTACTTCGAGATCTTGTCTCTACTTCCACTTTTGCTTTATTGAATTCACTCTTGATTAAATTATCTAGAGGCTTGGACAAGTCCCAGCTCTCAAAAGCTTTTCTCGAATCGGCTGAATTTCTTTTCTCAGAATTAAGCGAGCCTGAGCTGCCACAGTCACTTCCCTTTGCTTGAGACATACTGATACTAGGAAAACCTTCTGCTTCAGTTTTATTAATTTCAAACATAGACTGTGCTTTCAACATGGTACCAATTTGAGATATATCATGTTCAGGATTATCGGACACAAATAAAGACCTCGACGATGACGATTTGGGAATATTGCCTCCTAGGTCAAATGCTACAGGTTTGTGTATACTCGACATACTGGCAGGGTCCGGTTTTGGACTAAGAACTGGTTTTGGTTTGATGGCAGGCTTCGGTGCGATGGCTGGTTTTGGTTTTAACTGTGGTTTAGGACCAATGCCCCTTTTGATTTCAATGGGACCATTTGCAGAGAGGGCGCCAATACTGTCATTTGAATGTGAAGTTTTAATTGCACTGGCCGATTGTTTTAAATCATCTTTCGTTAAAATAACTCCTTTAACAGAATAATCATGGGTATCACTTTGAGCATGTGGCTCTACCACTTTTACATCACCTGCTTCTTGCTGTTCATGTTTCACATTTTCTGTATCATGTTTCTGTGTTTGTTCCTTAATCTCATTATCATTTCTATCATGTGATTTCTGCCTGAACTCTGGAGTGGCACCTATGATCTCCACATATCCAGAAGGACACATTCCAGTTTTGCCCAAATCGTTTTTCACCAGGACCCAATTATCATCTATCTGTTTAATCAAAGTCACAGTTTCGCCTTCATTAACACTCAAATCCTGACTTGTTTCAGCTGGAAATGTGTATAAAACCAGAGCATAGTGTTCATCAGCAGGGTTTAGTGTTTGTTCATCATGTATTGTTTTTGATTTTGTAATTTCTACCACATGTTTATCATTAAAAGCATCAGCTTGAGTTTGTTGGTTTTCTTCACCAACACTAACAGTTTCATTAGCTGTATTTGGTATATCATTAACAATATTTTCCGAATAAGCAGAACCTGCCAGCAGATTCTCCTGATCTTCATTAAAGTAAGCATAAGGGCAGTCAACGACTATCTCTACATAGTTAGCAGGAAACACTCCAATTTGTCCATCGACCTCACCTTCTATCCACTGTTCATCAACATGCTGAATCAGTGTTACGATGTCACCAGCCTGTAAACTTAATTCATCAGGAAGCTCGCCAATGAACGGATACAAAGTTCTGGCATATGGAGTGACGCCAGCATCACTGTCATTGTGAGCCTTCGTGTTCTCGCTCGTGTACGACATACCTCGAATTTGTCCAGCATCTTCAACTGTACTTGCCGTACCGTTATACTGACCAGATGAAATAGAAGTTGGAGCTTGAGAATCGTGACGGTCAAAATGTATCGTTTCTGATTGGATTATATTATCAGAATTTGCGCTAGATCCTTCATTCCTATCATTAGTCTTGTTTGAATTCAGAAATGAATGATGTTTGTATTCACTACTGCTTGAGCTACACTCTTCTTCATTAAGCAGACTGACGCACGATGCGAGGAACATTCCGGATTTCCCGTGACACTCCCCCACATACCAGTCTTCATCGACAACCTCCGTCACGGTGATAATATCACCCGTCTGAAAACTCAACTCCTCGTCCAACTGAGCAACAGAGTCGACGAGCGCTTGGGCAAACAATGGCTCCGATGCGTGGACACTCTTGGATCTAGTGCGTAGAAGTTTGGACACCTGCAGTTCCATGACGTGGGTGACGGGATATATTCCCGTTCTGTTGCCGCATTGCCCCTGCCACCAGGAATCGTCAATGGGGTATAATCCCAGGATGACATCTCCTGAAAACATAAATAGGTCCAATAAAAAAATGAACGCTCAGTACAGAATACTAGCGATACAGGGTGAAAAATTCAAAAGTGCTGCAGTTAAATCTAGCTTAATATATACAAAACCAGATTTTTTTTAAAATAAAAAACAAATTTTGTTTGGCAGATTCATTTTGTTTCCGATACTGAGAGAAATATTTGAATAGTTTTTCAAACCTGTATTTAGAGACTATTAAACAGAAGGGAACTTTGGTCTCTTAACACAGATGGTCTCTCAATACAGGTGCATTTTAACTGGAAACACAACAATTAGGAACTAAATGGTGGTCTGTCTTTGTATATGGCAACTACACTGACAACAGTGATGAGCAATCGCTCAATGCCAGGTTACAACCGGTTGGATCATCAGTTATAATAGGCGAGTCAATATGTGGTATAACATGTGCATGCTAATCTGAGCCTTGAACAGTATATATTCTTTCCTGTCTTGTTTCTTATGCCATGGTTATTTCATTTAAATCAGAAAAATAATTGTAATTGGTATAAATGTATTTATTTTGTATATGCTCATTTTCACAAGCGTATTTCCTAACTGTCGTCTCCTGGATAATCATGTTTATTTCTATTTTTAACATTAATTACAGTGCATTTTTACATTTTACCGATGATCGATTATACAGTCTGATCATCATAATCGGACGGGATGTCTAAGTAATTTATAATTTACAACTGATTAATCAGTAGTAGCATAATTTCTCAATACAGAATTCATTACTGCAAAAAACTGACCCTTTCTAAACTCCAGATCGCCATCTTGCTGTGCGGGGAAGTTCTCAGTAGCAGCGAAAACCTTCTGTTCTCCCTCTGTGAGTGGTATATGCAATTTTTCCACAAAATCAGTTGGGAAGTTTCCCTCGTTATTCCTCAGCTTCCCGTGTAACCAGTTCTTGTCAATGGCTTCTGTAACTTGGAGCACGTCCCCAGTCTGCAGGCTGAGCTCAGCAGGAAAGCCCGACTGGAAGTCATGGATGGCCTTCACATAGCTGCCAACGTACTGACCAGTCTCAGGCCGCATCTGTAATGTACAAAAGACAGTCATGTCCAATTGCTATTATCCTGATGAAAGTTTCACAAAAATTAGTTGAAATTAAGCTGTAGGAAGAGTAGAGGGAACAATCTTAAAGGGACTACATCAGGATTTTTCTAGAAATATCTTAAATTATAAAAATGTTCCAATTCATGATAAAACACTTATATCCATCAAAATATGATGTTCGAACCATATTGTTAAGGTTTAAACTTTGAATACATCATATAGCTAGGACGGAATCGGGCATAAAATGCTGAAATTAACCCTGGTGCGTAACCTAGGATAGCACGTATTACTGTACAGAATGAATTTCCTTGTAACTAAGCGGTCATTTTTAGGATCATTCATTATGTTTAGACGCTTTAAAATAGAAAATATTATTATTTGTCAATTTTAAGTCGGACCCCTAGATCCATTGGAAAGCCTGATGTACTCCCTTTAAGAGGCATATAAACAAGGCCACAAACTCTATGAAAGATTACCCAATTGGAATGTCGCTACAAAGTATAACATGCTCATTTCCACTTCACAAATATCGTCTGAAAACAGTAAAAGTTCAATATATCAAAATAAAATAAAGCTTATACATGTACATGCGTAGAAGTATTTTTACCGAGTTTTAATCATTCTCCTTCAAGAAAACATAAACTACTGCAACAATTGTGTTTTTGTGTTACATTTAGATGACTTAAAGGAACACATTGCAACCTTGCACTTTTTCTTAATCATTTTGACTTTAAACCTTTATACAATTAACGGGACACCATTGAGTTTTTATAAAATCAACATCGCTGTGTGTCCCTTTAAAACATTGAGAAATGAATCTCATGTGTGGGTGTGAGATCATATCATCCTTGTATCTGATATGTAATATTTCAGCCCATGGTATGCAACTTAAGTCTTTAATTGTTTTGTTTCAGGTATAAACATACAGATTCAACAGACCAAATTAGATACAAGTCAAATGTATCCGATTCAAGATCTGGTGTCTACTTGCATGACTGGCAATATGATCTCTCTACAGTATACATCCACTGTTTTGGAGCGACTCTATTTTTTAACTTGAAAAAAACAAAGATTTGGATCTTTTCAAAATAGGAAAGTGAGGTAACTTGAGAGCTGATATAATTGTAGCACAGTTGTTCACCACAAACAATATAATTTATGCAGATGCACACTGAAACATAAAATGCTCTTTTGTCGGCAGAGACCATTTCATCTATGGGGTATTAATAATTATTGACAGTAATAACATCAAAATTTAAGCATTAATATGCAATTCCAATAGAACTATATAAAACAAGAGGCACTTTAATCTCTCTCCTTAGTTTCCATAGATATTTTACATACTAAGACAATCATGTGCCTATTTAAATAAGATGATGAACAAAAAAAAAGTTAACTGTTTGTCTGCCATAAAATCTATACAGCTTGCCTGGTATTCAAGGCTGTATACAATACTAATACCATATACCCCCTTGAACAACTAAGGCCATATTTGGGTTGGAATAGGGAATGGTCATAGCGCACAATGACACTGATGGAGATGATTGATTGAATTGGATTTTATAGTCGCATCAACAGCTAAGGTCATATGGCGACTTTCCAGCTTCCACTGGTGGAGGAAGACCCCAGGTGCCCCTCCGGGCAATTTTCGTGTACGGGCGGGCACCTGGGTAGAACCACCGACGTTCCGCAAGCCAGCTGGATAGCTTCCTCACATAAAGATTCCTAGGCCCCTGAGGGATCGAACCTTCAGCGGTGAGGGGCAAGTGATTGCAAGTCAGAGACTCTAACCACTCGGCCACGGACGCCCCTCTGACGGAGATGAAGTTGATTCCAGAAATAAACACCATGCATTCAATATATAAAACCATATCTGTGGTAATGTACATTTTGTAAGAAAATCACATAACATGTATTTTTATAACGATACAAGTAAAGTTATGTAAATCACATAATATGCATATATTATATATTGTAT
>JAWPHD010026839.1:0-11089 GCA_037043455.1 Cyrtodaria siliqua | reverse complement strand
TGATCATTCCTCTAAAGTTTCACTGAAATCCAGCTAGGGGTTCAGGAAAACTAGTCCGAATAAAGTTTGTGTATAAGGGGCCATAACTCTGTCAAAAATCATTTAACAGGAACACGGCGATGATATGCGCAACTAGGCTTGGTACTGATCATCCCTGCAAAGTTTCGTTGAAATCCAGCCTGGGGTTCAGGAAAAATAGTCCGGATAAAGTTTGTGTATAAGGGGCCATAACTCTGTCAAAAAGCATTAAACAGGAACACGGCGATGATATGCGCAACTAGGCTTTGTACTGATCGTCCCTGCAAAGTTTCGTTGAAATCCGGCCAGGGGTTCTGGGGTCAGCAGAACTAGTCCGCACAAAGTTTGTGCACTAAAACATTTAAAAGGCCATTAATCCACCAAAATTCATTCAGTCGTAAAACGGCGATGATATGCACAACTAAGCTTGGTACTGATCATCCCTGCAAAGTTTTGTTGAAATCCGGCCGGGGTTTCAGGAGAATTAGTCCGGTCAAAGTGTGTGCACTAAAACATTTAATGGGCCACAACTCCGCCAAAATCATTTAACCGTAACATGGTGATATGCACAACTAAGCTTGGTACAGGAGAACTAGTCCAGACAAAATGTGTGCACTAAAAGCTTTAAAGTGCCACAACTCCGCCAAAATTATTACAGCCACAAAACGGTGATGATATCCACAACTATGCTTGGTACTTATTATCCATGCAAAGTTTCGTTGAAATTCAGCCAGGGGTTCAGGAGTACTAATCCACCTTTAAAAGACCATAACTCTGCCAAAAGCATTCAACTTGAACACGGTGACGATATACACAACAAGGCTTGATACTAATCATCCCTGTAAACATTCATTGAGATGGCCCTATCGTCTAACGAGGCAAAATACAGCATTTTTAACTAAATCAAGGGCCATAACTCTGGTGTTACTAGTCCAATCTGGCTGTTTTTTTCTAAGCTGTCCATGCATTCACTGATATTAACAATCTATGCAAGTTTGGTAAAGATCAAATACTAAATGAAGGTACTAGAGTGTTTACACAAGGCAGAATATGGCAGGTTTCAGTAAATCAAGGGCCACAACTCCAGTGAAGTTAATCTGATATGGCAAGTTTTCAAATTTGTCGACCTTTCATTGATATTAACAATCTATGCAAGTTTGGTAAAGATCAAATAATAAAAGAAGGGGCTAGAGTGGTCACAAGTTCATTAGAATATTGGTATATCAACATCGCCCCAGTTTATGACCTTGGTGTTCACTTCTGGATAAACTGGTCCCCAGTAATGTAGACTATTAGAATAGCAACAGGAAACCAACATTGATAAATTCTTTTTTAAATAATTTTGTTACTGGTAGAAATTAAAACAGGAAGGCGTGCAGCTGGTAATGGTGTTGTTTTATAACAATTGTGTTTGTAATAATATACACTAAAAAAAAAGAATCATTAACAAATTATCTGCAGCATGCCTAATTACTTTAAATAAAGACAAGAGCATACCTGTCTAACATGCATCTATGCAATGTCTTTGGTGGAAACAGTAAATTAGTAGAGAAATATAATTGAACGGTTTTACTTGGTATTGTTTTATTAAATACAAACAAAACATGCTTTTTTAAGATACGTTTTTTTAAAGGGACACAGGTTAATCTTGATAGTTAAACTTGAGACAATACTTTTTTTACATAACTTGCATATAAGTAAATTATTATTAATTACTGATCAGGTTAAAGCATATAAGTAAATTATTATTAATTACTGATCAGGTTAAAGCAAATTGTTTTTGCATATTACTAATTGCTGATAAGATTGCACCAATAATAAATATAGAATAAAGAAAAATCGAAAATTCTAAATTTTATTAACATTTATGTAACTTTAATAGGAATTGAATTGAATTTGGGTTTTAAGGCGCACCAACACATGAAAGGTTATATGGCGCCTAACAGGAATGAACATGCCAGGCTCATCCTTCATGTACATCGAGATAAAATATGGAGAATGGGCCTAGAACCTTCTCACCTGCAGAACTGCAGAGTTGCTGCAAATTCTATTGTAGACACTCCATTTACGCTGGAACCAAGTTTATTGTTTTTCTGCCACTGCTCTAGTGATGTGAGCGCGATGGCAACTGAAATAATGCACGGGTCATGATGAAGACCTTTTATGAGCATGAACAAAAAATGATAAAATGAACATGAATTTGGGGGAGTTCTACCCCTCTGCCTACCCCTCCAACGAGATCTGCAGTGGCCCTATTCTTTGTCCCGGAACCCCGGAACAAAAGAAAATTCCGAAATTCTAAATTGTATTAACATTTATGCAACTTTTAATAGGAAGTTTAACAAAATGATATTGGATTAGTGTGGCTAGGTACTAATTTTAATCCTTGATACATATTTCAAGATTGCCATGTGTCTCTTTAAAAAATAGAAAGGTAATTAAAACTAATATTTTAAATATCTTTATATTGGAAAACAGCTTACACTGAACTCCAGTATTTTGATCAGTATCTACCGCTAATCACAATAAAGACCGACATTTTTACAATATCAATGTCTTTACTCATGGTTTCCTTTTTACCCCAGAGAATATTTACGCATTTGATTTTTGCTGGCTTTTGTTGAGTATCCAATTTCCATTCGCCTTACATTGGTAATAATTACATCAATCAAATACACTAACTTGTTGAAATTAAATATTTAACCTAAGTACACAAATTAAATTACAAAAATACAATATCACACAGTATATTATCACAAAGTCAAAATTTCATGCATCCATGAATACATTAAGGAGTCCCATGGTATTTTTTTTAATTCACAGCATTATGCTAGTGTTTGTTGGGAGTTTTTCTACTTAATTTGTTTATTTACTATTAAACATTTAATAATTTCCGAAACAGTTTAAACACACTATAAATGATTGAGTTTAATACACCATAAACTTACCGGAAAGAAGAAATGATGAAAGTAACGAAAATATAAAAAATAATAATTTATTTCCCCATTTAAATATTTACAGGCAGGACACACCACAATCTTGATTTTTTAAATGGTTTAGAATCCCATTAGTTTTAGTTTTTCTAAATAACGTGCGTTTTTGCAAATTAAATGGTTCTAAACATGTGTTGGCATCTTTCTATATATATGTGTAAGAATTGACCAAAAAAACACAGGTATATGTAAAAAACAGTAAACATTAAATAAAAATATTCCAGTTTCCAGCGTGGGGTTGGGGTGGGAGAGGGTGGCAACATAGCTATGTGTAAGAATTGACCAAAAAAACACAGAAATATGTAAAAAAAAATAGGAAATATATTTTAAAAAAGGGAGCATGTGGGTGGGGTGAGGGGAGGGGAGGGCGGGCAACATAGCTATGTGTGTGTGTGCGTGTGGTGGGTATGGGTGGGGTGGTCCGTTTCAATAAGCAACTTACGTTTACGCAAATATTGTAACTTAAGTATTTGCGTACGCAAAAAATATAATCTTGCGTAAGTGCGTTTCAATAAAACCAACGTACGCAAAATCGTAAGTTACGCAAAAAAACTGACGTAAGTTTTTGCGTAAGTACTCTCTT
Organism: Cyrtodaria siliqua; assembly: GCA_037043455.1. Classification (NCBI taxonomy): domain Eukaryota; kingdom Metazoa; phylum Mollusca; class Bivalvia; order Adapedonta; family Hiatellidae; genus Cyrtodaria; species Cyrtodaria siliqua. The sequence goes on along the minus strand of JAWPHD010026839.1, from coordinate 7,495 downwards.
GCGTCGAAGGTTAGTACAATTGGCGCGCCTCGCTGTCACATCGGCATCCGCAAGACCGGATTACAAGAAGATGGTAGATTGGTTGAGCATGTTTTCTTTGACAATGAATCAATTGTAGTTTTAAATTATAGAGTCATTACATTTGGCAGAATACATCGTATGTGTCCCCAAATTGTTACCACTACCAGTACCAGTACAAACTATGCCCAGGCCAGCCTTAGCAAAAGTATTGTTGGCGTGCAGTACTCCGACCATACATGTGATTTCTTGTATACATCGGGGATGGAAAGTATTTTCTTGCATACCGGAGAAGACTATCCACGTTTTGCATGGGAGATGGAAAGTATCCATAAAGATAAAGTCTTATCTTTAAAGTCTTATCTTCATGGGTAAAGATAAAAGTCACGCGCGCATCAACATCCGGCGCACGAAAATCCGGTATCCGGTATGCGGGACATGCAAAACATTAGTAGCTGACGGCGTCAACGCACAAAATGTCTCTGATATGCAAAAACAAATCTATCATGGGTATTCGGTTCAGAAAGAGAATTCCAAGCCTCGGTATAAGTGTTTCCGATAAAAACACATACCTCGGTCTATGCCATGACAGATTCTTATAAACTTACACATGGGGGAAGATAAAAGTCATAAAAGTCACGAGCTTGGTTATTATTATTTGTGATGTTATCAAAGTATAACACGTCAATGATCAGCCACACATTGTATCAAACCGCGTAGTGTAGCAAAAAAACACACACCAAAACTTAATAATTAAGAACCTCTATATTATTATTTTTTTTAGATCTATAAGCTCTTAAATGACATTTACCCTTATTTTATGTTTTCAAATGCTTTAAAAAAACTTAAAGGTATGAACATATTTTATTAAACATCACTTATACCAGAGATCTAAGAAATGGTTTCTTATAGAATCTCACAGATTTTAGACAAATCTCCGTTAACAATTTCTTGAATCTCCCAGATTATGTCTTCAAAAGTATCACATGTACATGTATGGCTCCAACCCATAATTTTCCAGGTGAGTAGGTAGGTTGTTGATTTTTTTTTTTAGAATCATAGACCTAGATTTATGTGATGATTGATCCATGATAGAATCTACCGGAATGGATCGCGAGAGAATATTGGCAGTTTGGCACAGTGAAAAAAAAAATGCGAGTAGGAGTCGGTCTGAGCACTGCAAACCAACACTGTGTTAAGGATGACCTAAGAGGTTATTTCAGTATACATGTGCCCGGTTACACAACATATATTGTAATGGGTAAAACTTGTTCTTTGTTTCATTCAATATTCCATTATGCTAAGTGTACGGTGGCATAGAAGTGACATGAGAGAAAAATAATTTTACTCGTGGCCACGACTTATTATGTCATTATGTCGTGGCCTCGACTTATTTATCTCGTGGCCACGACTTATTATGTCATTATGTCGTGGCCTCGACTTATTTATCTCGTAGCCACGACTTATTATCTCGTGGCCACGACTTATTTATCCCGTGGCCACGATATAATTAGCCAATCAGAAGTGCTGAAAAAATTCGCTAGAAATCGCGACTTTTCACCCATATTAGGGTATGGGCTCCCTCTCTCCCTACTGGCGCTCCCACCCACCACCCCCATCCGGCCACGGCAATTTTTTTTTTACATATTGCTGATTTGTTGTTGGTCCATTCATAGACTTATAGCTATGTTGCCTGCTCTCCCCCCACCCCCCCCCCCCACCCCCCCCCCCCCACCCCCGCCAAGCCAAACCCACTTGAAACCCGATGTTTGTTTTTTTACATATTTCTGTGTTGTTTTGATCTATTCAGAGACTTATAGCTATGTTTCCCCACTCAAAACTCGAATTTATTTATTTTTTACATATTTCTGTGTAGTTTTGGTCAATACTTACACATAGCTATGTTGTGCCCCCAACCCCACCACACATTATTTTAGCCTTGATTTCTGATGGTATATACTAGCTATATAATGTATTATTCTCTGAAAAATCGAATAGTCGAGCTGCGCTTTTCTCCCGACAGCTCTTGTTTAAATATGTGATATAGCTGGGCCTGGTGTTTCATTTCAAATCAAAGTTTTTTAATTTCGACAGACATATTTTAATAATTTAATTTTGAATGGTCATTATCAGAGAGGTTTTGGCGTTTGTGATATACACCTTGTTATACACCTCGCTGCGCTCGGCATGTTTTTTTTGGCGTTTATAACACCATTCACACTATTTGTCATAAATTATAAAATATGAATTTGTAAGGGATTTGGGTCTTCGCTTGTGTGATATACGCTATTTTTTTTTAATGTTCGGGGCAATCGCTTCGTGCGAAGCTTACAATACGGATGCGCCTTTCTAGTTTATAGAGTGTTTGCTAGTCATGTTTAATTTATACTAATGGACAAAGTTTACCACTAAAAAATATCAGCAATTATTAGCAGTATGAAATGAATCAGAGACATAGATATATATCCTTTTTTATATCTCTAGATTAGTAAACATGAAAGAATGCACTTGTTTAACAATCACTCGTAGATAAGGCGTACTATTAAGAAAGGTATGGTTGAAAACAACTCGGCTGAGTTCGCCTGCTAGACAGTAGAGTAGTCAACTGAAGAAGTTTGATATTGTGACCGCGTTGTTTTGTTATGTACACTCTACTCTATTTCCTTTGAAAATGTCAACAAAGATCAACCACGAAATAGAAAAACGGGGCGACTCGTGACTGTTGGCTTCGTTTTATTTAATGTTCGGGGCTTCGCTTCGCGCGAAGCTCAATACTTTAAAATTATTTAATGTTCACGAATTACATAAACCTTTACTCCGGACTACAGGTACATAGCTAGGCCCAAATAACAGGATATGCCCGATGTTTAACTTATCATAGCGGGGTTGGGGGTCGGGGTAGCATGATCCTCCGGAATTGTTTTTATGTGAGAATACATTAGATAAGTATCCTTTTACTTATATGTTTCTGAAAATATTTCCATTCCCTTCCCCATTGCCAGACCGCTTCATGCATCTAACTTTCACTTGCAAACAGTGTAGATCAAAGGCTAAGCAATTAGCGCATGTTCACGCACATGACGTCATGTTTACAATGTCGCATGACGTCATGTTTAACGTGTTGACGCACCAGTTAGCCCTACTTGACGTCACATCGTGCTACAAGACTAAGTAAGAAGCAAGAAATTCTCGAAAGTACGCTTATTGATGAAAGTCTGAATCCGCCTACCATAGGCGTACTGAACAAATCTGAAGCAGGCCGGACGAGGTAAACTCCGGACATGAAGACACTCAATATCATCTCGGATTATCTCAACTAAACTTTCTATGCTTGCTCTTGGAAATCGATAACGTGCTATTAGTTCGCTGTCTCTCATGGTTAGAAGTGAATTAGTTCGCTCACGAAAACCTCGCTCACGACGATTAATTCGGGCTCGAAATGCAAAAAGCAAGTGTGCGGCCATCTTGTTTTGTCGATGGTTGCGTTCTTTTACACACTCACGCAAGACTTACGCAAGCCTAAGAGCTTGCGTAGAGTTACGCAAAAACTTACGCAAATCTGGGAAAAAAATATGCGTAACTTTTTTATTGAAACGCTCGAAATACGGTAAGAAGAGCGTACGCAAAACTTACGTCAGAAACCTTGCGTAAGTTGCTTATTGATAAATAAACTGAGACAAATACTTCAAAATAGTCGTATGGCGTCACTTTAAAGTACAGGTGACAATCAAGCTACTAGTTATATTCCTCAATAGTGATCGTACGATCGATCGCAGTCTGAACTGAATTTGGATCACTCATACTGAATCTGAATTTGGATCAATTATACATTTGGATCAATAATATTGAATTTGGATCAATTATACTGAATCTGGATCAATTACACTGAATTTGTATTTGGATCAATTAACATGATTATACATTTGGATCAATTATAATTTGTTCACCAAACACTTTGAAGTTTACCCACCTGACCAGCCATGCGTATGAGACTTAAATCCTGTAAAACCCAGATATGGTCAAATGCACCATAAACCACTGGCACACAAATGTCCAGATGCAACTATGTGCCTGCATGGTCAGTAGAATTATAAAGCTTAGGAATGATCACATGGGAATTATACACAGAGTTTTGTTCCTTTATAAATACTTGCAGACTGTCATGTGTCCCTTTAACATACCATACAACATTATTTAACAATCAAAAGATGATCATTGCACATAGTAGCACATTTCAACTTTAAAGGGACTTGACATTTTTTTTATCTATGATTGGAAAAAATGAAGAAAACAGAGTAACTAATATTGCCTTATTATCTTATACTTGGCAATTTACTGGTTATATAAATCACAGAGTATGGCAGAGGAAATCACAACTATTTCCGTCAGTTTTGTTTTATAGTCTACCTTAACAGAACAGAAATCAAAGATGGTCCCTTTAAACATGAACTGAATTAGGGTTTTAAGGCGCAACATCCGAGATAAAATATGGAGAATGGGCCTAGAACCTTCTCACCTGCAAAACTGCAGAGTTGCTGCAAAGTCTACTGTAGACACTCCATTTACGCTGGAGCCACATTTATCCTTTAAACATGATGTATATTGTTTATGCTGTAGGTAAATTTTTAGGAGGACCCTGCTCTCCGACAATAACTTATGATTTCGATATATGTACTACATTCAACAATAGGAAACTTACATTACACAATAGTTTAGCATAAGCTGAACTTTCTTTCAGCTGAGCTAAATAAAAATTGTTTCAATAAATTATAGAGAATATTGTTGTTTTTTCTTTGCAGCTTCCATATCCGTCTTAGAAAAAACCTTAAAGCTTGAATATATGTCAACATTCCCTGTAACATCACATTTATAATTTCAAGCATCTATATACACAGGCCTCCAAGCTGCTGCAGCTATGTAATCCATACCTTGACCTTTACACCGGTAAGGTCAAGTGACTCTTATCAGGAAGTGTTTACATCAAAAGTGTGATGAAGAAATAAGAAGAAGGGAAAAGGTTCTACCTAACCAATGGGATGCCAGACAGATGCAGCCCGATAGACGCAAGATGCAAACTGACGGACGAAGTGTTCCCTATATATCGCCCTTTGCTTCAAAAAGGCAATACAGAAACTACAATTTCCATGTTTAGGTTTATTGAAAAACTAAAAAGAAAGCACGATATCGCAAAAATATAAAGTTTTGATGTAAACGGTACAATATTTACCAAATATATGCATGGTAAAATGAAGACAATCATAATGTGTATTCATGCACAATGTTGACACAACCATGGTGCCCGTGGGAGTTTAACAGTTATCCATCTCATATTTTGATCTTGCTTTTAATTAGGTTTGGATCCAGACATTTCTTATTTAGAGGTTAATATACCTCCGTGGTGTCCCTTTTGTCGATAATGGCACACCAAGTGCCGTAATGGCCCGAGGGACATGCACTCGGTGTGCCATTATCGAAAAAAGGCACACCAAGCCGTATATTTGCCTTTTTTGGAGAAGAAAAATAAGAACAAACAGTGCACCTTTATGACAAAATACGTCGACATGTTTACAAAACGGTGTACATTAACATACAAGCAGCATAAGATGCACACAATTATTTGGCAAATAAATACATTACATTAAAATTAATAATTTACGTTAAGTTACTTTTCTCACTTGTCTTTCGCTTTAATGATATATTTCAAAGCTTCAAACGTTTATTTACTGGGCGTGAAAATAGAAATTGCAGTTGAGATTTCAACGTCCTCAGCCATAGCGCGCCAATATGACGTCTTTGTATTGCTTGATGACGTTGACGTCTTCGCGTGCGGACAGTCTGTTGCTACTGTGCCGATTTTCCATAATCTATAATGGCACAGTGTACCGATTATGAATTTAGAAACAGGACAGATAATCATTGTTTTTCTACTAAAATGTGTTACTATTTATAGTAAGGTATGTAATAACCACCTTTATAGCACATCAGCAGATATACAAATCTGATTGTTGTGTTGCAGAGTTATGACTTGTGTAATAGTTTCTTGCATACCGGACAAGGATATCTGTAACAGTCTCTTCAGAAATGTGAGACTTCTTACACCTATTTCACACACCTTCACTAAACTTGATACCGCAGATATGGAAAAGGGGAGGTAACCCTGATACAGTGTCTATGACATGTTTTTACATAGAAGTGATCATATTTTTTCTTACTTACACTTCTTTCACTATTGATTACACAGAGATTATTTAACTGCTGGGATCAGGCGTGTAGTTATTTCAGGAACAAATGAATGTGAGTGAAAATAACAACACATTTACCATTGAGTGAAGGATTGCCTTATAATCAAACCCAGCATTTAAATACCCTACCGTATTTGTTGCATTTTAAATCTGTAGGCGTATCATTTTAACCAAACTGTTTCGCTTTGTTAAACGTTTTTAGATTATGTCGTCGACATCCAAAACGCATTATTGATGTCACAACTCACAACTCAAGAAATCCTGATCTTTCACCAATAGAAATGTAAAAAGTTTCTTAAACGAGTGAGGTTTTTACCGCAATGCTCAGATTTTTAAAGCAATTACCATATTACTTTAAATGTAATTTGAACTGCAACCTTTGGTACATGTATTTTATAAAAAAAAAAACAGAGAAAAATTTGGTCACAAACTTGATTAAAAGAAGAAATGATGAAAACAAATTCTTTAATATATAGCACAATGATAACTGCGAAATTCTACTGTGAAGATCGTTATCATCTCTCATTGGTTCATAAATGTTCATCCAAGTCCCCTTACATCAGGTGGATTTTCACGTTTGTTCACGGTACAGCTTGAACACTAAATGCCTCGTCCAATCTTCCATAAATAAAGACAGGAGGGCGTAATATCTTGTTGATTAGCTACTACATGGGGCAAGATCAAGATAGAATACAGCCACTGTTATTTTTGGGGTCCTTGTCCGACATAGGGACCTCCTTCTCCTTGACAGGGGGCAGATCCTTGGGTTTCTCTTCCTCCTTCTTATCACCAGGGAGCTGAAATAATACAATACATCAACATTATGTGAACAACTAGAACTATTACTGACAGTGATGAATACTCCTGCTTTTTATATTCTAAGTCAAACAAAGGGCCATAATTCTGTAATAAATTAGGTAATCTACAATGGGTGATGTAGAGGGACATAAGGTCATCAGTTGTTACGAGGATATGAAGTTTGGAAGCAACCCGTTCAAAACTGTTGGAGAAATGCTAGTAATAAAAATGTGTTAGGGGCACAACGCGATGGGACAAACATAAATTGAATTGAGTTGAAGCTGGATATAGTCGCACAGTAACAGCTAAGGTCATATGGCGACTTTCCAGCTTCTACTGGTGGAGGAAGACCTCAGATGCCCCTCCGGGCAATTTTCGTGCACGGGCGGGCACCCGGGTAGAACCACCGACGTTCCGCAAGCCAGCTGGATAGCTTC
>JAWPHD010026838.1:0-11098 GCA_037043455.1 Cyrtodaria siliqua | reverse complement strand
GTCATTCATTACCATGGTAATCAAGTCATCCATTACCATTGTAATCAGGTCATTCATTACCAATGTAATCAGGTCATCCATTACCATCATAATCAGGTCATTCATTACCATGGTAATCAAGTCATTCATTACCATTGTAATCAGGTCATTTATACCATGGTAATTGGGTCTAACATTACCATGTTAATCAGATTATTCCTTTTCCGTTGTAATCAAGTCATACATGACCGTGGTGATCCGGTCATTCATTACCATGGTAATCAGGTCATTCATTACCATTGTAATCAGGTCATTCATTACCATGGTAATCAGGTCATTCATTACCATGGTAATTGGGTCAAACATTACCATGGTAATTGGGTCAAACATTACCATGTTAATCATATTATTCCTTTTTCATTGTAATCAAGTCATACATTACCATGGTAATCAGGTCATTCATTACCATTATAATCCGGACATTCAATACCATGGTAATCAGGTCATTCATTACCATGGTAATCAGGTCATACATTACAATGGTAAACAGGTCAAACATTACTATGGTAATCAGCTCATTCATGACCATTGTAATCAGATCATTCATTACCGTGGTAATCAGGTCATACATTACCAATTACCATGGTAATCGGGTCATTCGATACCATGGTAATCTGGTCATTCAGTTTTTTTAATCAGGTCATACATTACCATGGTAATCGGGTCATACATTACCATGGTAATCATCTCATTCATAACTATGGTAATCAGTTCATTCATGACCATTGTAACCACTTCATTCAAAACTATGGTAATTGGGTCATTCAATACCGTGGTAATCATTGTGTCTAGCCTTAACAAATCGTGGACTATACTTCTTAATTAGACTTTTATCTTTCATCTGATGTGGCACTATATGTAACTGATGTTGATAATAAGTAAGTTTGTAAGTAAATAATTGTAGACATTATACCTTGTTGTAATTACATCACACATTACCATTGCAGGCCAGCGAAGAAGGTGCCGAGAGTACAAGGACGATGAAGGCCCGGGCGGGTCGTGCCAGCTACGTCAGCTCGGATCTCCTTACCAAACCCGACCCTGGAGCAACGGCGGTGGCAGTGTGGCTAAGGGCCATACTGGACAAACTCGAATAAATGTGTCATGTTCATATAACTGTACGGCTGTTTTTGACTGTCATGCTGCGATTTACTATTGCTATCGCTCTCATGACAGATATTAAGGAAAAACACATTGCTGTCTGGGGATTTAGCATGGGTGTTTTACTGCAGGTACAATAATAAAAATAACTACTAGAAGAGGTAGCCCTAATAAAACTTGTTAGCTGCTGTTGAAAACATAATATTTTCGCGTCGCTTAGCATGGCAGACACTTAGGGATCACTTTGTAAGTCGTCTGTTGTCATCGTCATTCGTTAATGTCCGTCATCCGTCATACTTTAACCTGCAATCTTACATTGGCCATAACTTGAAAAATATTATACCTATGTTCATAAAACTTCACACACGTCTTTATCTTACATAAACGAATGTTGTGATATGTGTCCAATAACTTTGGACCTTCATTTTGTCATATCTGTGCCCCATTTCATAAAACTTCAACCTGCAACCTAACCAAGGTCATAACTGGCCAGTATAAGTGCATGACGGGTAACACAAGTGTTCTGTGGAGTCTTTCTGTTTTAATTATCTCTGATTCCAAAAATATAAAACAATATTAATAATTTTAACTAAAGTTTAATAATAATATGATTACAATAAATGGTGCTTATGTTTCATTTATGTTATATATTTAAGTGGAGTGTTTCTATTGTCCACAAAGTGAAGTGGGGCTGTATAGGAATCACGCTGTCCGTAATGCTCCGTAACGTTGTGTCCCATCCCATCCCATCACATAACACATTTTTATTACTTCTCAAACACTTTCCAATTGATTGTTACCAAACTTCATAATATTATACACATAAACGCTGATGACCTTATGTCCCTCTACATCACAAATTGTTGTCTAATTTATTACACGTTTATGGCCCTTTCTTTGACTTAGGATTTTCCACTCTAATATTGAATAATGTCCTGTAACATGTTCCCAAACTTCATTTAAATATAACAGGTGGTGAAAACATCGTGCCTCAACAGGGACTTGAACCCAGGGTCTCTGGTTTACCGTTCCAGCGCTCTAACCACTGAGCTATCGAGGACATACAGTTAGGAATCGATTATTCACCATTTACCTGTAACTGGTTACATACACCCCTATCAGACTGAAATTCAGACATTTAATATTTTTGGTTTTGCCCATTTTCATCAGCTATACAAAAAAGCGGGGGTAGTCATCACCTTCAGTGATTGTTCTAGTTTTAAATTACAGTTCTACATGTAATCAGTATGTACAGCTGATTTTATAGTAATTATTATAGTGATTTGTTGTTATTATAGTGATTTATTGTTGTTATTAAAAATTTTATCATATTAATTATTACATTTCAAATAATAATTATCTGTTCGATTATGTGTTGTTATTTTTCATAATTAGTTGCTAATAATGTTAGAGTTATGTGTATAATTATGCATTACCCAGTGTGGTTGCCAGGGTAGAATACAGTCACTGAAATCTCACAAACACACTGTCACATGCTGAGGGGTAGGACCCCATCATTCATATTCATTTTGTCATTTCTTGTCATGCTCATTTAAGGTCTTTATCATGACACCGCGTGTGCAAACGTGGAAACGTGGCTCCATCGTAAATGGAGTGTCTACTCTAGAATTTGCAGCGACTCTGCAGTTCTGTAGGTAAGAATGTTCTAGGTCCATCCTCCCCATTTTATCTTGATGTAAATGGACGATGAGCCTGGCACATTCAGTATGGCTAGGCGCCATATAACCTTTCATGTGTTTGTGTGCCTTAAAACCCAATTCAATTATGTGTTTTTGTTTTTCATAATTATTTGCTAATAATATTATCAAATTTATAGTTCCAACAAAATTAATAAAATAATCTTTCACTTTTGAGTTTCTTTTCGAGTGCCTAATCAGGAAATATGGTAAACTTCAAGCTCTCTAAATCCCTGTGGACGAATGCACGTCGTTAACTATGATTTCCTCATTTAAAAATGCAGGCATTGACTTGTTGTCGGGTACAATCTGAATCAATTGGCAAGGAGAGCTTGTGCAATGCGAAGTAAATTCTCACGATGCGAAGTAAATTCTCACGATAACATACATGTGATACCTCACGGCGTGAGATGAAATCTCACGGAATTCTAACCCTCCTCCCGGCCCCACGGAATTGTGTGAAAAACTCCCGTAAAATTGCTAAAATCGATTTTTCGAAAATCCTTTGTTTGGTAGTTGCTTCTGAAAATAGAATGAATTCAAGAACGACAACTCCTACGAAATTTCGTATTTCGTACTCAATTAGATTCGTACTATTTTACATTGTACTCAATTTGATTCAGAGGGGAAGTTATTAGGCAGTCAACCGTGCAGACGTCTTTTGTACGGCCGTTTTTGAAAAATCGCGGCCAATATTTGGTGGTGTGGGTGGGGTAAAAAAAAAAAAAAATTTTTTTAAACTCTTACTTTTTCAATATTTTTATGTTTTTTAAGTACGAAAATATAACAACAAACTTTAAAAGGAGACTGTCTGTAAGTATTAAAGCAGATTATTGAGCATAGCCAAATAACAGCGAAATGTTTATCATTGGTTATTAAATAAAATATTGTTTAAAAACGGTTTTTATTCATTCTTGTTATCTCCCCTGATATCAATGAAGAAACTTGTTTAAAAGTGTTTTTTTAGATATTCGTTTATGGAATTTGGGTATAAAATACTGCTCGCGCGCTAAAAATAGTCCGCAAAAAAACCTCCCAGATTTTTGCATGAATCTCCCTTAAAAAAATCACTAAACTCCCAGATTGAGGTCCAGAAAGTATCACATGTATGCGATAATAACTCAACGAATATTATCAAATTTTATTTCTACAATAAATCCAAATCTTTTATCAACAGTCATGTAAAGGTGTTCTATCTTGATGTATTTGTATGTTTTAATTGTGACTGGGTGTGTCTTGATTTTATGTAATAAAGGTTTATATATGCAGGCAGTGTGTATTGTTTTCCTCTGTTTGTCTCCTGTACAACATCGCATTCCATGCAATAACTCGGGAAGTATATCCACTACGCTCATGAAACTTCTAAAGTACATTGTCCTTGGTGATGTGAGGAACCCAATTGCTTTTGAGGTCAGTAGGTCAATGGTCAAGGTTGCCATGGTCTGACATGGACACACATTCCGAGCAATAACTCCAGAAGTATAACGCCTACACTCTTGAAACTCCTTGGGTACATTGCTGATGGTGAGAGGAGGACCTCTATTGCTTTTGATGGTAGTTGGTTTAGAGCTTGGGATGACTTCTTTGATAATTGTAGTCATTGCAAAAGAATTTGGCTGCTTGCCCCTTGAGAAAGCTTGGTAATATATGAACATCATAGCGTAATTATGCCAGTTGCTATATTGAAAAATCTTTCATCCAAAACTTTACTACCGGTGAAGACACTTTCACTGCCTCATTTATCAACCTTATAACTGAACTAGATCTGTTTCTTGGCCTCATTTATCAACCTTATAACTGACCTAGATCTGTTTCTTGGCCTCATTTATCAACCTTATAACTGACCTAGATCTGTTTCTTGGCCCATTTATCAACCTTATAACTGACCTAGATCTGTTTCTTGAAGTCACTTTGCCTCATTTATCAACCTTATAACTGACTAGATCTGTTTCTTGAAGTCACTTTGCCTCATTTATCAACCTTATAACTGACCGAGATCTGTTTCTTGAAGTTATTTATCAACCTTATAACTGACCTAGATCTGTTTCTTGAAGTCACTTTGCCTCAGTTATCAACCTTGTAACTGACCTTGTTCTGTTTCTTAAAGTTACTTGTTTGATGTCCGACTAATATCCCCATTGAAGAAAATGCAATGAAATGTTATTTCACATGAAAGCATTCACATGAGAATTTTAGCAAATATAACGTTTAACTTTTTACTGAAAGCGAACCAAAATGCAATAAAACTTCAAAAGTGTGTGACCTTGACCTTATGGTTGCAGGTGTTCAGAAATATGATGGAATGTTTTTTGTATGACATTAGTAATAATTAGGTGCTGGTGCTGGTGGATAATAATGATGAATATGGTGCTGGCATGTGATAATGATGAATAGGTGCGATGCTGGCAAGTGGTAATGATGAATAGGTGCTGGCAGGTGATAATGATGAATAGGTGCTGGCATGTGATAATGATGAATAGGTGCGATGCTGGCAGGTGGTAATGATGAATAGGTGCTGGCAGGTGATAATGATGAATAGGTGCTGGCAGGTGATAATGATGAAATAGGTGCGATGCTGGCAGGTGGTAATGATGAATAGATGCTGGCAGATGATAATGATGAAATAGGTGCTGGCAGATGATAATGATGAATAGGTGCTGGCAGGTGATAAAGATGAATAGGTGCGATGCTGGCAGGTGGTAATGATGAATAGGTGTTGGCAGGTGATAATGATGAATAGGTGCTGGCATGTGATAATGATGAATAGGTGCGATGCTGGCAGGTGGTAATGATGAATAGGTGCTGGCAGGTGATAATGATGAATAGGTGCTGGCGGTTGATAATGATGAATAGGTGCTGGCGGTTGATAATGATGAATAGGTGCTGGCGGATGATAATGATGAATAGGTGCTGGCAGGTGATAATGATGAATAGGTGCTGGCGGTTGATAATGATGAATAGGTGCTGGCGGTTAATAATGATGAATAGGTGCTGGCAGATGATAATGATGAATAGGTGCTGGCGGATGATAATGATGAATAGGTGCTGGCAGTTGATAATGATGAGTAGGTGCTGGCAGATGATAATCATGATGAATACGTGCTGGAGGGTGGTAATATTGAATATGTGCTGGCAGATGATAATGATGAATAGATGCCAGCAGGAGATAATGATGAATATGTGCTGGCAGGTGATAATGATGAATAGGCACTGGCAGTTGATAATGATGAATAGGTGCTGGTGTGTGATAATGATGAATAGGTGCTGGCAGTTACTGATGAATAGGTGCTGACAGGTGATTATGATGAATAGGTGCTTGTGGGTGATAATGTTGAATAGGTACTGGCAGATGATAATGATGAATATGTGCTGTCAGGTAATAATAATGGTAGGTGCTTGCGGGTGATAATGTTGAATAGGTGCTGGCAGATGATAATGATGAAAAGGTGCTGGTGGATGATAATGATGAATATGTGCTGGCGGGTGATAATAATAAATAGGTGCTGGTGGGGGATATTGATAAATAGGTGCTGGTGGTTGTTACTGATGAATAGGTGCTAGTGGGTGATAACAATGAATAGGTGCTGGTGGATGATAATGATAAATATGGTGCTGACGTGTGATAATGATGAATAGGTGCGATGCTGAATAGGTGATATCAGATGATAATGATGAATAGGTGCAGGCAGGTGATAATGATGAATACATGCTGGCAGGTGATAATGATGATGGGTGCTTGCGGGTGATAATGTTGAATAGATGCTGGCGGATGATAATGATGAATATGGTGCTGGCAGATGATGATGATGAATAGGTGCTGGCGGTGATAATGATGAATAGGTGCTGGTGGATGATAATGATGAATATGGTGCTGACGTGTGATAATGATGAATAGGTGTGATGCTGAATAGGTGATGTCAGGTGATAATGATGAATACATGCTGGCAGGTGATAATGATGATGGGTGCTTGCGGGTGATAATGTTGAATAGATGCTGGCGGTTGATAATGATGAATAGGTGCTGGTTGATGAAAATGATGAATAGGTGCTGGCGGATGATAATGATGAATAGGTGCTGGCGTGTGATAATGATGAATATGGTGCTGGCGTGTGATAATGATGAATAAGGTGCTGGCGTGTGATAATGATGAATAGGTACGATGTTGACAGGTGATGATGAATAGATGCTGGCGGATGATAATGATGAATAAGTGCTGGCTGTTACTGATGAATAGGTGCTGGTGGGTGATAATGATGAATAGGTGCTGTCGGATGATAATGATGAATATGGTGCTGGCGTGTGATAATGATGAATAGGTGCGATGTTGGCAGGTGATTATGACGAACAGATGCTGGCGGATGATAATGTTGAATATGTGCTGACGGTTGATAATGATGAACAGGTGCGGGCGTGTGATAATGATGAATATGGTGCTGGCGTGTGATAATGATGAATCGGTACGATGTTGGCAGGTGATGATGATGAATAGGTGCGGGCGGTTGATAATGATGAATAGGTGCTGGCGGTTGATAATGATGAACAGGTGCTGGCGGATGATAATGATGAATAGCTGCTGGCGGATGATAATGATGAATAGGTGCTGGCGGATGATAATGATGATGAATATGTGCTGGCGGGTTGTAATGTTGAATATGTGCCGGCGGGTTGTAATGTTGAATATGTTCTGGCGGATGATAATGATGAATAGGTGCTGGTGGGTGATAATGATGAATAGGTGCTGGTGGATGATAATGATAAATATGGTGCTGACGTGTGATAATGATGAATAGGTGCGATGCTGAATAGGTGATATCAGATGATAATGATGAATAGGTGCTGGCAGGTGATAATGATGAATACATGCTGGCAGGTGATAATGATGATGGGTGCTTGCGGGTGATAATGTTGAATAGATGCTGGCGGATGATAATGATGAATATGGTGCTGGCAGATGATGATGATGAATAGGTGCTGGCGGTGATAATGATGAATAGGTGCTGGTGGATGATAATGATGAATATGGTGCTGACGTGTGATAATGATGAATAGGTGTGATGCTGAATAGGTGATGTCAGATGATAATGATAAATAGGTGCTGGCAGGTGATAATGATGAATACATGCTGGCAGGTGATAATGATGATGGGTGCTTGCGGGTGATAATGTTGAATAGATGCTGGCGGTTGATAATGATGAATAGGTGCTGGTTGATGAAAATGATGAATAGGTGCTGGCGGATGATAATGATGAATAGGTGCTGGCATGTGATAATGATGAATATGGTGCTGGCGTGTGATAATGATGAATAAGGTGCTGGCGTGTGATAATGATGAATAGGTACGATGTTGACAGGTGATGATGGATAGATGCTGGCGGATGATAATGATGAATAGGTGCTGGCGGTTACTGATGAATAGGTGCTGGTGGGTGATAATGATGAATAGGAGCTGTCGGATGATAATGATGAATATGGTGCTGGCGTGTGATAATGATAAATAGGTGCGATGTTGGCAGGTGATTATGACGAACAGATGCTGGCGGATGATAATGTTGAATATGTGCTGACAGTTGATAATGATGAACAGGTGCGGGCGTGTGATAATGATGAATATGGTGCTGGCGTGTGATAATGATGAATCGGTACGATGTTGGCAGGTGATGATGATGAATAGGTGCGGGCGGTTGATAATGATGAATAGGTGCTGGCGGTTGATAATGATGAACAGGTGCTGGCGGATGATAATGATGAATAGCTGCTGGCGGATGATAATGATGAATAGGTGCTGGCGGATGATAATGATGATGAATATGTGCTGGCGGGTTGTAATGTTGAATATGTGCCAGCGGGTTGTAATGTTGAATATGTTCTGGCGGATGATAATGATGAATAGGTGCTGGTGGGTGATAATGATGAATAGGTGCTGGTGGATGATAATGATAAATATGGTGCTGACGTGTGATAATGATAAATAGGTGCGATGCTGAATAGGTGATATCAGATGATAATGATGAATAGGTGCAGGCAGGTGATAATGATGAATACATGCTGGCAGGTGGTAATGATGATGGGTGCTTGCGGGTGATAATGTTGAATAGATGCTGGCGGATGATAATGATGAATATGGTGCTGGCAGATGATGATGATGAATAGGTGCTGGCGGTGATAATGATGAATAGGTGCTGGTGGATGATAATGATGAGTTTGGTGCTGACGTGTGATAATGATGAATAGGTGTGATGCTGAATAGGTGATGTCAGATGATAATGATGAATAGGTGCTGGCAGGTGATAATGATGAATACATGCTGGCAGGTGATAATGATGATGGGTGCTTGCGGGTGATAATGTTGAATAGATGCTGGCGGTTGATAATGATGAATAGGTGCTGGTTGATGAAAATGATGAATAGGTGCTGGCGGATGATAATGATGAATAGGTGCTGGCGTGTGATAATGATGAATAAGGTGCTGGCGTGTGATAATGATGAATAGGTACGATGTTGACAGGTGATGATGAATAGATGCTGGCGGATGATAATGATGAATAGGTGCTGGCGGTTACTGATGAATAGGTGCTGGTGGGTGATAATGATGAATAGGTGCTGTCGGATGATAATGATGAATATGGTGCTGGCGTGTGATAATGATGAATAGGTGCGATGTTGGCAGGTGATTATGACGAACAGATGCTGGCGGATGATAATGTTGAATATGTGCTGACGGTTGATAATGATGAACAGGTGCGGGCGTGTGATAATGATGAATATGGTGCTGGCGTGTGATAATGATGAATCGGTACGATGTTGGCAGGTGATGATGATGAATAGGTGCGGGCGGTTGATAATGATGAATAGGTGCTGGCGGTTGATAATGATGAACAGGTGCTGGCGGATGATAATGATGAATAGCTGCTGGCGGATGATAATGATGAATAGGTGCTGGCGGATGATAATGATGATGAATATGTGCTGGCGGGTTGTAATGTTGAATATGTGCCGGCGGGTTGTAATGTTGAATATGTTCTGGTGGATGATAATGATGAATAGGTGCTGGTGGGTGATAATGATGAATAGGTGCTGGCAGTTGTTACTGATGAACAGGTGCTGGCGGGTGATAATGATGAATAGGTGCTGGCAGGTGATAATTATGAATACGTGCTGGCAGGTGATCATGATAAATAGGTGCTAGCAGGTGATAATGATGAATAGGTACTGGCAGATGATAATGATGAATAGGTGCTGGCAGATGATAATGATGAATAGGTGTTGGCAGATGATAATGATGAATAGGTGTTGGCAGGTGATAATGATGAATAGATGCTGGCGGGTGATAATGTGATGAACATGTGCTGGCAGGTGATAATGATGAAGATGGATTATCAGAGTTATGGCCCTTGATTTAATGAAAAATGCCTTTTTTGCCTTGTCATCACTTGAGCACCTAAATTTTGCATCATTCTGATTTTTATCAAACTATATCAAACTGGCCAGAGTTTTAATATCAATGAAAGCTCTGACAAGTTCGAATACCCCAAGTATCAGACCAGTAACGCCAGAGTAATGGCCTTCAGTAATTTTCTTAACTTTGCTTTATTTTGCTTCGTTTAGAGGATACGGCCTTTTTCGTTTGATCTTTACTCAACTTTACCAGATTGTTAATTATGAATGAAAGCTTGGACAAGTTTGAAAACCATCTAGATCTGATTAATAAGGACAGACTTGTGGCCCTTGATTTGTTGAAAAATGCTTATTATTTTCTTTTTTTCATCTGTAGCTACTTCGTTTTTTATCTGATCTTTATCAAACTTGGAAAGATTGTTTATGTCAATGAAAACTCTTAACAAGCTCAAAATTCAGCTAGATCTGATTAGTAATGACAGAGTTGTGGCCCTTGATTTATTGATTAAATTAAATGCTGATAATTTTATTTTGTTAAATCTGTAACTACTTCATTTTCATGTGATATTTACCAAACTTGTTCAGAATTTTAATATCAATAAAAGCTCACACCTGTTTGAAAAACCATCCATGTCACCCCGTGGTTTTCATCCCCAACCACCCACCCCCACAATGTTTTCTGTTTTTGTTTTCATGAATGTATCTTGGTCATAAAGGAAAGTGGGAACCATGTCATACCAGAAACAGTTATGGCCCTTTATTTAATGCGTTAATATCAATAAAATGTTAAACATGTTAGAAAACCAACCATATTTGATCTAACTCGTATCCATTCCTATTGCTACATGCCCTCCTCCGTACTCCC